>JANHFT010007918.1:34811-55581 GCA_032467955.1 Pseudoxenodon macrops | reverse complement strand
CCCCCCCCCCCCCCCCCCCCCCCCCCCCCCCCCCCCCCCCCCCCCCCCCCCCCCCCCCTGTGTGTGTGAAGAGCCCGAGGAAGGAGGGTTGTTACATTGGACCTTTGAAAGGATCCGGGGCGGATTTAGAGCTTTGCAAAGCCTCGGATGCTTCCTTCGTGCCTGCGGTGACCCCGGGACGTTGCAGATCCCCCGCCTTGTCGGGGCTTCTCGAAGTTCAAAAGATTGGTTCGCAGGATGATGTTGTGTAATAATGAAATGCCGCCTTTGCCTCTCTTTTTTTTTGTGCCCTGGAAAAGTCCAAGCTAGTTTTTCTAGTGAAAATGATCTACAGTTTCGATCCATTTGAGAAGGAGTTTCTGATTGCCCTCGACAATTGCAGGTAGTCCTCGACTTACAACAGTTCGCTTGAGTGGCCCCTCAAAGTTACGACTTTGCACTTACAACCATGTTTCACACTCGTGACCGTTAAACAGCCATCTCCATGGTCCCGTGATTTATATTCGGAGGCCTGACGACCGGTTCATATTTATGGCGCTTGCCTTGCAGTGTCCCCCAGGTTGTGTGATCATATTTCTTAACCTTTTGACAAGCGAAGTCAAGGGGGGAAGCCAGATTCGCTTAACAACCGGGTTACTGATTTAACAACTGCAGTGATTCTCTTAACAAATGTGGCAAGAAAAGTCGTAAGAATGGGGCAGAACTCATTTAACAAATTTCTCACTTCACAACATAAAGTCTGGGCCAATTGTGGTCGTAAGTTGAGGACTAACTGTATTTTTTGCTGGCTGCTGTAAGAAATAGATTTTAGACAGGAAATATAAACACACTGGATTTTTTCTTTATGTATATGTAACGATCAAATGTTATATATATGTAACGATCAAAAGGCTAATCATAAAGTAATTTACCGTGAGATGTGAAAGGGTAGTTGTCCTAAAGCGGCTTGCTGTGTTACCAATATCACAGCAAAACTATTTGTTTTAAACTTGGCTGTATACAATTTTGGAGAAGATACAGAAGTTGGCAGGGACAGATGGGCAGCAAAGTTTACTTAGATACATTCTTCAGGATGTGTATTGTCAATGTAGCAACTTAGAGACAGGTTACTTTGTGCTGTAATTGTCTAGAGACAGCCATCGTATTTCAAAAGCCCTCTTCAGAATTTATGCACTGTAAAATAAGGAAATCTTTAGATGGACAATTTCATATGTTTTAGGAATTGCCTTGGAACTGTTTTAATATACCTGTTTGGAGGATTAATGAATCATTCGTGACCTAGTAATTTTAGAGAAAGGAAGATTATATGCAGCCTCCCTCAAGCGTTTAGATAATTCACCTGCTGGTGCTGATTACATAAGGAAATGTGGGTGTGGAAGGGGAAATATTGTATAATATTGGTGATCTCATAGATAGGCAAATAGGGCTTTCACCAACCCATTGCTGGGCAAGATTTGGATACACCAAGGTCAAGAGATTAGTGTAATTCAGTTAGCAACTTAGTGCATTTTTAAATAGTAAGTACTTAGAGTGCAATGTGAAAATATTAAGGGTACTTAATTATATTTATATTGTTTTATTTCCTTATGTGTACTGACTAGTAGCCATCATGATACTAAATTTGTCTGATAGTTTTTCTGATAGTTTCTCATACTACATACTAAGGGCACACATGTGTAAAACATACTTATGCTTTATGAACATTGTTCAGTTTTTATTTTGTTTTTAAGATTCTGTGAGCTTCATGTTGCAATTTTCTAAAATTAAAACATGCAGGAAAAGAAACAATCAGGTTAGCATAGTTTCAACTTGAAATTTGAAACCAGATTTCATATTGAGGAGGGATCTTTTACACTTGATCATTTTGTCAAGGAACTCAGTTAATATATATAGTCTGACTTAATATGCATGGAGTGAAGTAGCAGTAAGCTAATGCAAAAGCATACTATAAGTTATTTTTGTAAAAGTTAAATACAATAGAATATAATAATTTAAAAATGTGCCTTGTTTACATAATATAGCATCGGACTTTATCAACAGAAGTTGTAAGCACCAGGTCTTAAGAGGTCAATTATAAAGGACTTCAGCTGTACTCTAAATGCTTTTTCTTATTGTGCATTAACACAATAAGATTCCAAATGTGAGTAATAAAGCCTTATGACAGTTTTAAAAATTGCTCTAAGTTACTGACTAAAGTTGTGTCACCAAGACAGCAATTACATAATTTTGGTGTGCTGCCTTTGCATTGCTTTCTTCATATAGAATCATTGGGTGCACATTTTGATGTGACCTTATCAGAAAAATGTTTGAATATTAATGTAATTTCATTTTCCCCTCCTCATTACTCACATATTAGAAAAGAAAGACAAAAATATTAAATCTTGTAATTGATTATGCCTAGGTTCAGTTTGGAGAAATGAACAAAATAGTTTTTAAAAAAATTATTTGTAAATGTATTTAAGTTGCTAATTTTTTAAAAGAACTCTTGTGCTTACAATTAGCACTTCAGGGTTCTTTTAAAATTATGTGCTTTTGTTTCTTTACAATGTCACAACTTCTCATGAAATTGGAGATACACTTATAGCATGGTTCTTTCCTAACTTACATCCCTGCCATAAGCAAATAGCCTTTAAAATGAAAATTAGTAAATTGCATTGATTTTGGCTGCTCTTTTTCATATTTGTAAGTAACTGTTTTATGGAACTATCAGTTACAAAATGTACTGCTGAAAAAAAGACAAGAAGTCCTTTTTATTTTTTACTACATTAAGTAATATATTTACATATCCTTTTATATAAATTACGATCTACCTTCTTCAATCATAGAGGCATTTTCCTGCATGGTTATTTTCTCTAGGGTTTATATTACTTTTTTCTTATTTTTCCTCACAGGTGCAAGGCTGCTTTTCAGATGAATCAAATGTTGATCCAGTGGGTGTGATAGGGATGTCACTCAGGTCTGACATGGGCTGAGAGAGAGTGATTGGCCTAAAGTCACTCAGCCGGCTTTCAAGCCTAAGGCGGGGCTAGAACTCACTGAATCACTAAATAATACTAGCTCCCTAAGTTTATATTACATATGCTGTTTTACAATTGGGTTCAGTAAACTGTGTTCTAAATATGTATGTATTTCTTTTAGATCCCGGTGATTTAATGTTAAGAATTTACAGAGCTGAATCTTATGCTAGTCTTCAAGAATTTAAATCTGCACTAGATGAATTGAATGCTGTTACGGCTAAAATGCCAAATTGGCCTGAGGTAAGTATAAACCCAAAATTAAGTTACTTACTCAGCATAGATTTCTGCATTTTTCCATAATGTATCCAAGAGGACAACATAAGAAATAATAAATTATGCCCAAAAATAGTTCTGGTTTTGTTTTGTTTGGGATTTTTAAAATTGTTTTTTAAAGTAAGTATAATGCATATTTCTTGGAAAATATCTTTATAATTGCTGCCATTCTGTAGGATGCAGAAAATGTAAGAAAAAAGCCCTGGACTATATCCAACCCAAAGATTAGCGAATCCTCCTATTGTTCTGGAAGCAATTGTAAGGATGTTTGACCCAAACGTGAAGTATCTGAAATCGGGCTCAATGGCTCTTCATCCTTAATTCTATGAAAGAGATGGCCAATGTCTGGACATATTACAGGTAGTCCTTGACTTAACCACAATTGGAACCAGAATTTTGGTTGCTAAGCAAGGTGGTTAAGTGAGTCGTACCCAACTTTCTAACTTTTTTTGCAGTTGTTAAGCCAATCACTGCAGTTAAGTGAATCTTGTGGTTGTTTGCATTGACTTTGCTTGTTAGAAGCCAGCTGGCAATCACCATGACCCTGGGATGCTGCAACCATGGTAAACACATGCCAGTTGCCCAGCACTCAAATTTGGATCATGTGGCCATGAGGCTGCTGTGGTAGTCATTAAGTGTGAGGTCTGGTCTTAAGTCATTCTTTTCAATACCATTGTAACTTTGAACAGTTGCTAAAAGAATGGTTATAAGCCGAGAACTACCTACATATAATGTCAAGTCAATGTGCAAGAGAAGATTCTGGAAGATTCTGATGTAAAGGATGTTTAAATGTGTAAACTACAAGTACTGTATTTTGTAGCATGGTTTGTAGTATTAGGAATATAAAGATTTGCAAAGGTGAAAAATGCTGTGTAATTTGTGACTTATAGCTCCTTAACCTCCCTGATAATTATTAAAGCAATGAAAGAAGCGTTATGACTTGTATATTATATAGGAAGATTCAAAAGGTCATGCTTTGACAGGAAACTTGCAAACATTCTGTTCCTCTCTTTCGTTGGCTACAGATTCTCAATTCATGGCAGAAACAGGAATTTTAGTTCATGTGTCAGAGACATCTGCCTGAAATGCCATACGCAGGGCAATTACATGTGGTCATATCTAATGTGAATGTACTTTTAAATTATGTATCCAAAATGTATACATATCACTACCCTGTTTCCCTGAAAATAAGACCTCCCCGGATAATAAGCCCAATCAGGCTTTTGAGTGCATTTGCTAAAATATGTCGTCCCCAAAAATAAGCCCTCCCTGAAACACAGCAGCAGTCATGAGGTGACAATGCTAAAATGGAGAGAGTATTTTCAAAAATTGTTGGAAAATAATGGCTATGTTGCATTGTTTTGTTGTGGCTGCTGACAATGAAGGAAAGCTCAACAATTTTGGGAATTATTTTTAATAGAATGAAATAAATTTAAGAAGCTCAATTTCCCAACATAATATTTTTTTAAATAAATACGGTATCACTAAACCCGATTTTCAAGCAAAATATACCAAATTAGCTTTATATATAGTAAATATTTTAAGGATAGTGTAAGTTTCTTATTGGAACCCAGTTATTTCTGCAAGAAAATGTCTAATTAAGCCCTGGGGGTGTACACTATAATATCCAGAATAATCTTGTATTTCAAATGTAAATCTGATACAGGATTTAATTAGCTTCATGTCTATATGGTTTATTTTAGTTCTAGTTTTAGCATCAACGAATTTAGCAATGGTTTTAAAAACAAATTTAAACCTAAAGTATTAGTAGCTTCAGAAAAAACATGCTTAGGATTAGGTTTCATTCACAATAAATGTATCTTATATTAATACATAAAATCATCTTGCAGGTATATTTCAGAAGAGCAACAATACTTAATAATGCTGGTTCTGTAGAAGACGCCTTAAAGGTCTTTCTTCATTGCCTATCCCTTGATGAAGGATTTGTTTTAGCAAAAGTAGAAGCAAAAAAGGTATTTACACATTCTTATAAATAGCTTTTCTAGTCAGACTTATTTTTGTTTAAGAAATTAGGTTAGAAAGAAGGCAGATCATGATTGAAAATAATAATAAAACAGATTTTCATGCTGTTGAGATGGGAAATGGTTTTAGGGAATTTTTTTTGTAAGAGTCCATGAAATGTATTTAGGCTACCAAAAATCTGTATTTATGTCATCAAAACCCTCTGACAAAATCTGTGAATTATATTCTCTGTATCACACAATAGACTCTAAGAGGTACATGGGGACCATACAATACTGTTATACAACTACTGCTTTCATTTGAATTAATGTTATAGATCCCTAATATTCAAACAAAATGTCACCCAAAAATTGTAACTGTAAAACTATGTATGGAGTAACATTACACAATAGAATAACATTAGGATAAATAATTGTTCGTTACTCTGAGACTTCTTTCGGATTGTGGGAGAATGATAGCTATTTAATGTCTAAATATTGGGACAATATTGAAGAAATTACTGTGTTTCCCTGAAAATAAGACCTTCCTGGATAGTAAGACAAATTGGGCTTTTTAGCGCATGCGCCAAAATAAACCCCCCTGAAAATAAGCCTTCCCTGGAAATATTTAAACACATGCGCAGCTGGTCCCCGCCATTTCCTCGGGTTAGGGAGAAAAAGCTGGAAATCTGGTAAGACAGCAAGAGGAGCCCCATCTTGCTCCATGCACCCCAAAATAATAAGACCTCCCTGAAAATAAGGCCTAGCGCTTATTTCAGGGTTCAAAGAAATATAAGACAGGGTCTTATTTTCAGGGAAACACGGTATTTGTGTTACTTATGAAATGTAATAATCATTATATTTTATTCCTTAATGTCAATTTTATAGATATTGCGTAATTTGCTGTCACCAGAAAACATTAGTGAGACGTTGAAAGAATCTGCTTTAAATACTTCATATATTCGAAGTAAACAACTTAAACACAGCTCTGTATTTGAAATGGAAGAGTCTTATGATTGTTTACAGCTCACCCCAGTGTCAGTGAGTAAATATTCTCATGCAAAATAATTATGAAGATCACTGGAACCGGCTTTAGATTTGTGTTCCATGTATGTTTATGCCTTGAAAATGTTTTAATGCTGATTAACTAAAGTTCAATATGTCAGTTAATTGAAATGGTCAGTACATGAGTTCAAGAAATAAAGACAGAATACTGAAAACTGAATCTACAAATGGAATATTAGTTACTATTTCTTTATCATAAATGTAGAGAATAGGTTGATTTTTGTTTATTCATCTTTTCTTATAGGTTTTAGAAGAGCCACAAGTTACACTAGACACTGTTGGAGGAACTTTGCAACGTACCCAGTCTGCAAATTCTTTTGATTCAGTAGAAAAAGATGCCAAAGATGATGTATTAAAAAGAGTATCTTCTGAACCATTGCTTTCTGGCCAAGAGAAAGGTACTTATTTTGAAAGGAAGTTGTCTTTTTCCGAACAAAATGCTACTATTTGTGAAGATGGAAACAATAAATTAAATATTTGGTCACATGTATTGTTTTATGAGTTATGCACTATTTCATGTTTTAATTTGTTTAGAAACTCCAAAAGGGAATGCTACCTTTTCAATCACTTGTGGAATAGTTCCAGAAAATTTGGTTGATGTAACAGACTTTGAATGCTCATTGTGTTTGAGGTAATAGTCTGATTTATGGTCTTTTTATCATAGTATATAGTAGGAAGCTTTAATATTAAACTGAGTGCACAGAAGCTACTAAAATCATTTCTATATGAAAATGTTCTCATGATTTGTTCAGAATCCCTTAATAAGACTGCAAAATAAGGTGAGGTTTCAGAAGTAAGTTCTAACCATATTTGGTTGGCTAGATTTCTTTAAAACGTATGCTTAGCAATTAGTTTATTGTAGAACTGGGTGGCCTGAGAGATAATTTTTTTTGTAATATTAGGAGTCCTCAGAATGACACTCATAAATAATATCAGCATACTATCTACCTATTTTAGATAGGTTTGAACGAAAGAAAATTGGCTTAATACATCTATTAGTGTATTTCCTGTTTCTGGCTTTCCTTGCTGGAGAGCCAGTTTGGGATAGCAGCTAAGGCATCGGGCTAGAAATTGGGCAATAGTAAATCACTTCTGAATTCTTAAGAAAACTGGAGGGACTTGTCTCCAGGAATCAGCACTGATTCAAAGACACAAATAAAGTAAAATAAAATTGCTAGTTGAAATGTTCCCTGTCTCTAACTAACTAATAAATACAGGTAGTCCTCGACTTACAATAGTTTGTTTAGTGACTGTTCAAAGTTACAACGGCACTGAAAAAGAGTGTCTTGTGACCAGTTTTCACACCTACAACTGTTGTGGCATCTCAATGGTCACATGATAAAAATTCAGATGCTTGGCAACTGACTCATACTTATGTTGGTTGTCCATGGTTAAGGTGATCACCTTTTGTGATATTCTGACAAGCAAAGTCAGTGAGAAATACAGATTCACTTAACACCGTGTGACTAACTTAACAACTGCAATCATTCACTTAACTGTGGCAATTAAGGTTGTAAAACAGGGCAAAATTAACTTAACAAAAGTTTTGAGCTCAATTGTGGTCATAAGTCAAGAATTATCTTTAGTAACAGTTTTTGTGTGTTCAAGTTACTCTTTTCTGATTCATTTGTATTTGCATCTTGATGATAATTCACTTAAATTTGCAACGTTTTTTAGGCTTTTCCTTCATCCTGTGACAACACCCTGTGGCCATACATTCTGCAAGAACTGTTTACAACGCTGTTTGGACCATGCTCCAGAATGTCCCCTCTGCAAAGAAAACTTAAAAGAGGTAATGCTTTTTATGAACATTTATAAGATGCATCTATCATAAAGCAAAGTTTGAATCAAAAGCTGAAAAACACTGGTGGAATTGTAATAACCATTTAATCTTAAAAATGTAAGAAAGACTATATTTAATATAAAATAGGTTATTTTTCCTGACAAGTTTTATCAAGACCTCATAGTATTTTAAGAATGTCCAAAATCAGTTTTAACATGTAAGAATTTTATCACATTTACTACTTTAAATATATAAAAATGAGTAACTGCATACTAAAATATCATTCAGTTTTAGTTATGAACGGCCTTACATCTTCTTCATAAAATTGGGGAATTAATAGCAAGAATGAACAGAGTTTCCCAACATGGGGACATTTCATTAAAAGAGATTATATTCTATTTCCGGCTAATGCCAGTGTTGTTCCTTAATCCAGGCCTTGCTTGAGCACTATGTATTAATATGCAGTCGCATATCTAAAAGAGAATGGAAATGCTGGTGATTCCTATACACCGAATACAGCCATTTTTGGCCTCCTGAAGCCCCGCCCCGCTTGTCCCGTTTTTGCAAAAAATGGGGAGCGCAGAGGGAGGCCTGCAGAGTGCTCCTGGGGGACGGGGAGGACAAAAAACTTTTTTCTTACTTACCTCTTCGAAATCTTCATGCGTCTTATACACCGGTGTATCTTATAGTTCGAAAAATACAGTAGTGATCAGCTGTGGGACTTGGATACATATCCATAAAGGAATCTTAATTTATGTCAGAAGGATTTATAGCTGGAGATGAGATGGCAGAATGCAGACTGCCAGTACCATTCTATTTTTGACAGAGCATTTCACATTTGTTATGGACCATCACTGCTGCTATTCTTCCCTTAAATCCAAGAGCTGCATATATATGCAAGCCTTGGGCATCAAAATTTTGGCAAGTGAAAGAGCAGACATTATGATAGCTACTTTTGTGTATTTCTAATAACAGGGCAAGAAAGTGTTGGACGATGAGTTTCTTTTTGCAAACTCTGTTGGTTGAAAGGACTCTTATGCTTAGGAGATACCCACATGCACAGCGAAAATTCATTCACTCTCTCAATTAGCATCATAAATCTGAATGCATAAAAGGGCAAGAGATTAAGTTCAGTATGGTCAGCTGTTTTCTGCTTAATTCTTTGAAACTGAATTAGAATTCTTTGTTGGCCAAGTGTGATTGGACACATGGAATACTCAGTGATAGTCATAGGATACTAAATAAAAGCAATCAACATAAATCATAAGATATAACAACAAAGTGACAGTCATAAGATGCTAAAAGGAATAGGAAATAGGAAAGATATAATAGGAAAGATAGGAAAAATAAGAAAAGATGTGAAAAAAACTGCAGTTTTTATTTAAGAAATTATAATGGTGCAACAATTTCTCTTTCATTTAGTTTTTGGCACGTAGGGAATACAGCACTACACATTTGCTAGAAGAACTAATATTGAAGTATTTGCCTATTGAATTATCTGAGAGAAAAAGAATTAATGACGAAGAAATAGCTGAAGTCTCAAGGTATGTATGTGTGTTTCTATGCACATGCTTTTGTGTTCAATGAAGTTTGTTAATAGACATTTAGAACAAAGAATAAATTGTCTTGTCAGTAATCATACAGAATAATATGTAAATTTTTACTACAAAACCAAAGTGAAATTTTTTAGTAATGAAGACATCCATTTATGCAGTTAGGTGGAATAAGATTTTTAACATTCCTTGTTAATATTAATATTACGTTAACTAAGACTTAGGCTACTGAAAGGGTTTGTGATTATGTAAGAATTAATATGCAGGAGACAATAGAGAAAATATCACTGTGTATTTAATATAAGGAAAAATAATGCTATTTATAATTTTACAAATTGAATGATAATTCCATTTGAAGCCACAATTTGAGACAGTGTGCTCTTCACTTTGAAGAGAATGCACAAGGATATAAGATAATGTTGGGGGAAAGGACATTGGCGAAGAATGAAATATCTCAAGTTAAATCTTCCTGCATGGCTAGAATTCTAATTTTAACATTTTATTTTCTGCATTCTGTTTTAAGCTTGACCAGGAATGTTCCTATCTTTGTTTGCACTTTGGCCTACCCAACTGTGCCTTGCCCCCTCCATGTGTTTGAGCCAAGATATAGACTGATGATTCGAAGAAGTATAGAAACCGGAACAAAACAATTTGGGATGTGTGTACATGACCCCCAAAATGGGTAGGTTTATATTCACAATCACAAAACCAAAATGCATAAAATCATTTTTAAGCTGGCCATTGACAACAGGATCCCTTTCTTGTAGATTTGCAGATTATGGATGCATGTTGTACATTAGAAATCTTGACTATCTGCCAGATGGGCGATCGGTTGTCGACACAATTGGATTAAAGAGATTCCGAGTTATTCGAAGAGGGATGAAGGATGGCTATTGCACTGCGGACATTGAGGATTTAGAAGATATAAAGGTACATAAAACATCTATTTTTGCCTCTGCAAGAAGACACTTTGACTATTGCAGTCCTATTCAATGTGCTTAATTTGATAGAGGAATTCTTTCAGTGACTGACAGTATATAGAATTCCATTTAGATCCTACTTTAGTAAGTTATTGATTTAATTTTTTGTTTATAGAGGACAGAGGTTCTTAAACGTTTTGCAACCATGGATCCCTTTGAGGATTTGTGAAAGATGCAGATATCTCAGAAACATATATTTAACTAAATATAAAATGCATAAATGCATAAAAATAGAACATATTGCAAAGAAAACCAATTATGTTCAAGTACAGTTATCAAAATATTAACTAATATGTAATATAGTATAATTATGTGCTTAATTAATCCATTTAAACCAATAACAAGGCAGTGTCCTTTTTTTAGGATATAATAATTTTTGATGGTGAGATTTATTGAACATTTTTTTGAATCTAAAGGCCATATGTTATTTTATTGCCTACATATATTTTTGAATTAAAAGCTACATTTCAGTTAAAGAAAATTGAGGAAAGAGTAAACCAGCTTAGTCAAAACCATGAAAGTGAACAGCATTGTCCCGGAGCAGATCTTCTATCAGGGCCTGCTAAAAGAGCCATGTTTTTACAGAAGGGTTGGGGCCATATGGAGCCCAGGGGAAACACTGTTCCATAGGGTAGGTGCAGCTGCGGAGAAAACATGTCTCCTAGATGTCACTGGATGTCAATGCCTGGTATCAATTGCTTTGGCTTTTTATGCTTTACGGTGTACACCGCCCAGAGTCTCTCGTTGATATGAGTGGCTATGGAGATCAAATAAAGCTGGAGTACGCCAACCTCTACTTAGTCTGATAGTATAGGCAAGGAGAGCAGAAAGGTTGGTATGTAGCTAAACAGGCAAAAGGGACCGATCACACCAGAGAACCCACCAGGCAGCTCACAAAGCTGAAATGTGACATGGGCAAACATGGGAACTTCCCAACTAACACATTAGCTACATTTTGGCCAAGTAGCTTATGAGTGATGTTTAAGAGTAGTCTGGTGCAGCAGTCCCCACACTTTTTGGCTTGGGGAGGGGAAGGTTTCAGTTTCACTTGTTTGCTCACCCGCCGCTCACCTCCAGCTGTGCGGCCCGGTTCCTAACGATACTGGTTCGTGGCCCAGGGATTGGGGACCTCTGATCTAGTGCACATTGCAATAATCCAAGCAGGAGGTGACTCAGCCATGAATAGCGTGTGCGAAAAGCCTTAACAATCCAGGGTTCTTTTCATTTAAAAATAATAATAAAGAGAATTAGCATGCTGCAAACTAAAGCAGCAGCCTGAGATGCTCTTATTTCTCAAAATGCTGCTTCATTTTTGTTGGGACCAAGTATTTGGATGTTCCTTAAGAAATCATGGAAATAGATTCCATAGGGAATTATAAGATCCTTCTTGGCTACAACAACCAGATCTTTTCCCAATTTGAAACTATGCAAGTGGTCCTCAACTCATGACTACAATTGAGCCCCATATTTTGCTGCTTAGCTAAGTGTGTTGTTAAGTGAGTTTTGCCCCATTTTACGACCTATCTTGCGACAGTTGTTAAGAGAATCACTATAGTTGTTAAGTAAGGATTGTTAAGTGAATCTGACTACCCATTGACTTTGCTTGTCAGGTGACAAAAGGTGATCACATGACTCCAGGGTCCTGCAACTGTCATTAATATAGACCAGTTGCCAAGCATCTTAATCTTGATCATGTGACCATGCGCTGCAACAGTTGTAAGTGAGAAATGCTCATAAGCCTTTTTTTTTCAGTGCTATTGTATCTTTGGTCATTAAATGTAAGTCAAGGACTATCCTATTGTTAATTTTAGTAACACAACTTAATGTAGACTATAGAAACACACACAGAGAGACACAATCCTTGAGTTATGATGGCAATTGGAACTGAAATTTCTGTCACTAAGAAATGTCCTAAATAGTAATATCACATGACCACACTTTTTACGACAACAATTCCAACAATCCTGGTTGCCATCATTGAACAAGGACCACTTGGGGTTTTAAGCAAGGACGTTGCATGGTTGCGACTGCTTCTTCATAGACTGCTTGTGGGAAGCCAACAGAGAACATTGGGAATCACAATCACGTGAAACCCGTTCCCTGCAGCTTTGGGAATTGGGTGCCAAGTGCTGTGATGATGGTTTCAGGAATGCTGGGAGAGCCAGAATTTTAAGGACAAGTCAAAAGGATTGTTTGTTCAGTACCATCATAGCTAAATGAATGGTTAGGACTTAACCTTTTCCAATGACATAGTGTTTTGAAATTCAATAACTATTTAGCTTTTTAAAAAAGTCTGAGGTTAGCATTTCTCTGTATAAAACTTTATGTTGATGAGACAAAGTTTCAACTTGAATATCACTTTTTTTCACTTTAGAAATCTCTTTACCGGATTATTGTGTTGGGGATACTCAGGCTTTGTTTTTTGTATATTCTTCAAAAACAAATTTGTTTTAAGATTCAACTTAATTTTAGATACTATTCCTCATTTGTTACTAGGGAGTCAAGTAAGTAGTTCAATTTGAAGAACAATCTTCTAGCTGAACTAGCTCTTTGTAGTAATGATAACTGGTCCAGGTTTTTATTAGCTGTTATTATTACTGTTACATAAAGTAGACATTCTGACTGATATATATATAGATATAAAAAGAGAGTCATTTTGACATGTTCTTCCACCCAAATCTTTCAGTTCCTACTTTTAATGGGAAAGTTAGATTCCTCTCCATTCTGTATAGCTTAACTCAGGAATCCAACTTAGAGAGGTATATTGATGGTTCTTTTTTTCCTGTCATCACAGACCCATCACTGCTCTTAGAAAATAAAAATAATGGCCAGTTGTACTGGCTGATGCTTTGCCATGAAATTTATTCACCTACCTGTAAAAAAAAGTCAGATGTATGCAGAAATGCTAGATGGTGCTTTTAAGAATTATATGGAGATGTTAGCAAACAATTTTGGTATTTTTTCTGGTAAAATGCATTTTATCACAGGCTATATCCTCCATGAATCAATTTATAAGTGAAGCTGCCATATTTTCAAAATTTCTAAAGTATGTTTGCCCTAAAAGTATTTGGAAACCCTGCTGTACATATTATTCCCTGCAGAGCTCCTTTGTTGAGGAGACATCCCTATTTAGGGCATTTTTATGCCTTCCCATTTATTTCCTTGTACATTGCAAAGTTTTCACATGTTTTCGTAATACAATCCTAGTGCAGAGGAAACACCGAATCTCAGCTGCTCCACTGAATTTAAAGTCTTAACAAACTGACACCTGGATAAGGAGTTAACCATGGCCCAGTAATAGCTAACGGTTGCTAAGTGAATTCAGGAATGCCATTCAGAAGCCAGTTGAGAAAGGAATAGTTGGGAAATATTACTTAAGCCAGTAGCTCATTCTCAGTTCTCAAAACTTTGAATGATTGACCACACCAACTTGCTTTGTGACCCTACTTGCTGGTATTTTGAGCTGCCTTGTAATATAATTCCCCCCTCCTTTTCCATTTGTAAAGATTGAACTCTCTTTATTTTTTATATACCATGTTAGCTGTGTAATTTGTATACAGTTTCATGGCTAAGTTTTAATGTAGTGATTACACCATACTTTCTTGATGTGCAGGTAAAAGATGAAGGTGAGATGAGAAAACTCCAAGAGCTCCATAATATTGTTTACAACCAGGCTTGTAGCTGGTTTCAAAGCTTAAGAAATAAATTTCATAGCCAAATACTTCAGTACTTTGGTCCAATGCCAGAGAAGGAAGAAAACCTGCAGGTACTTAGCAACTATAGTATCAGACAATTGTCAGTGTGAGCTTCACTTGTTTTTCTAGTAAAGAGAGTAATATAGTAACTAAATTAACAGATTTAATGAAGGTGAGACAAAAAGAGGAAGCGCAAAAACCAGAGAGACTGCATAAATTAAAAAAGCAGAGGGGAAAAATCCAGTCTGGGTTAATTCTGATTTTAAAAAAAAGTTTGATCTGGAATTTTGCTGACTACATTTAACCTAGCATTTTAAACACACTTGTTTTTTTTAAGTGTGTTAAGTAGTTTACTTCTGCATTTTGTGAAAACTGATAAGTCAAGAGAACTGTGTTTTTAAATTTAGGAACTATTTTCCTTTTAAACTCAATTATATAACCACTTCATTATAATATGCTTGTCCTAAATGTTCTAAGTTTTAATATTGTTTAATTTCCTTTTAATTTGGTTTCTTTTTTAGGAAACAACTGATGGACCTGCCTGGTGTTGGTGGCTTCTAGCTGTTCTTCCTGTGGATCCTAAATATCAGCTTTCAGTGCTTTCTATGAGGTCTTTGAGAGAACGTTTGATAAAAATTCAAGCTATATTGACCTATTTTTCCAGAGACCAGTCCAAATAATTAATTACCTGGACCTTAATATAACAGTATGGCTGTAACTTCAGCTGGTTTTTTTTTCTTGCAGAATTTGCACTTTTAGTCCTGATTTGAGAACTATTAGGAAAAAGTTTCCTATATCAATAGTTGTTCAAGTAGAAGGATGCCATTAATATTGCACGTACACAATTAATCTAGCAGCAAAATATTTATTTGCACTATATACAAATGGAATGTATCATATTGTCAAAAAGAATTCCACCGATGACTATGGTGAAAAGTGCAAGATTTAAAATTTGTCGGTTCACGTTTACAGTATTAAAGATGAATTCAAAATCTTGCAAATCAGAAGTTGCCTCAGCTACAGCAGCACCTTGTTGCTATTTGCACAATTATTTAAATGTATTGTCTATTTGTAGAGCAAAGTTCTGTTTTAAGTATTTAATTGTAAATTTGGCACAATTTTCTTGTGAAATTATCACATGAATTTGGAGCCATGTTAAAGAACAGTTGAAAAATACTTCCAAAAAGCTGTTGCCACTGTGACTGGGTTACATATATTGTGCGACTAAAATTAGACATAGATGACTACTAGTGTTATGTTATTTGGAATTAATTAAAAGGTTAAACGATCTATTCAGTATATAACAAAATGAAAAAAGCAGACATAGCAACACTGTTGGGCCAATGATGAAACTTTTAACAGGCTTCATGGACTCCCATTGAGGGGAAAACTAGAGGTCTCATCTCTTGACCTGGTTATTTCTGTAAGAAATAATTTATCTAGATCTGTTTCATGTCTGATGAAGCCTCCATAGTTGAAGCATATGAGAGTAAAGGGAGCTGTCTTAACCCTTTTTAATATTTTCTAATGCTAGAAAGAACTAAAGTTGGTGGTACCAGGAGGACATTTTCAGAGTCAGATCTCTTCCTCCATTTAGATCTTTTTTTCCAACTTTGGATGGGAAAATCTAGTGTATCCAATACTTTCTGGAATATGTCTTCCCTTAAAACCCATGGTTCGCAGTAACAAAAAATTTTAAATTTACACACACATCAAATCTATGTACAAAGTCTGCATTTGGAAAAATAATCAGTAATTTTTAATAATTGTTGCTGTGTCACTGTACTCCTAAATGTAAGATACTCATGTTTTGGAACTACTGAAGTATGCTTTAAAAAAAAACACCTCTGGAACACAGAAGTTTGAAAATGCAGATTTCCATGCCTTAATCATATCAAATTGTACTGCAACACACAAGATGGCAGCCTGCTTGCCAATAGGTTCATTTTGTAGTTTTTCAAATGTCTGTCTTGATTGTGATTCATTTTATACAGTTGTTAAAAAATCTTGCTTTTGCTAATATTTAATTTTCAATAAACTTAAAAATTTATATTTTTAATTGTGATCAGAATTCTTAATATTTTGGTGGTTTTAAGCATTTACAATGCTTCCTAGAACTTAGGTGAAAGTAGTTTCAATTACGTCAGCATGGCATTGAATTATTTTGATGTCAGTGACAAAACAGTTTAGTTTGGCTCTGTTCAAATAGCTTTTTTCTGACTACCACTAAATTATGTATTTTGGAAACTCAAATTAGGGATTATTAAAACTGAACACTAAATGCACCAATAGTTCATGCCATAAAAACGAATGGTTTTGGAATAAATTATTGGATGAAATCTAATAAAAGGGGGGGGGAGTTATATACGGTAGGTACATCTCCCACTTTTTGACCAGGAGTTTCATTTTTACATATGGAAAAGCAGCATTGTAAGGTTGGCTTGGCTGGCTCAACTTTGCAAGGAATGCTTTTGTATGAATAATTGAGAGATACTCATTATTTTTAATATGTGTAGTTGATGGGTAGAACAGCATATAATTCTAAGAATAAGAATATGTAGTTATAAAACATCTAATATTGCGTTAAGTTTTGTATTCTCTTGAAGATACATCTTCCCATTATAAGGTAAAGCTTAATGAAATTTAAGTCATATGCCTAACTTCAGTTGTGGACAAACAATAGATCTGCATATAACCACCTAAAAATGATGAGTAGTGCTATAAGCCAAGCAATCAGTAGTTTTCCTGTGTGCTATTAAGCAAAATAAAGTCATGCCTCTTGGAGAGTCCTGGGTGTTTCCATCACTAGATGCTTTCAAGCAAGTCAGCCATTTGCCTGGAATAGTATAATACCTGCACCACACAGACAACTTCAATGTTCATTTCAACTCTCCTATCTTGCATAGCGATACAAGTGATATCTTAGAAAAACTAAAGTAAAATAACAGGGATGACAGAAGCCCTATATGGGCATAGATATTGTCTGTGCATGAAGGTAGGTGGCCGAGTTAGAAATCAAACAGGTACATGTTTCAGTATATTGGTCTTGAAATTAACCTTAAAATTCAATGCTACCTTTAGTGTGACTTGCTTTCAACTCAATTTGTTTTTACGTGATAATATGGTATTCAATTTGTAATTGATAAAATACATTGTGAACTTGCTGGGCATGGTAAAATATTGGTTCTGCACAAGATATTGACCCCAGGCTGCGTATGGTTCACCAAGCAGCCTTATGCGGCATGCCGGCATTTTTCAAAGCCGAATCTTCAGAGTTGCCAAGTTCATTGCCATCAAACAACTGATTTATGTGCCAGGTATTTCTGTAAGGTCTGCAATGGTAAGTTGTCAGTCTGCTCAAAGCTATCTGAAGGTCAACTGTTAATTATATATTATCAGCTTTGTATTTAAAGCTAATTGTAGAAAAACCTTTGGTAAGAACATTCCACACAAAATACTTTTAAGTCTTGAATAACTTGTGTTACATATTTGATTTCATGGTGGACCACATTCTAGAACAAAAGCAAACTGGTCCATTTATTAATGGCACTGATAGCTTTAATATAAATTTCAGGAGAATCACTATTTGGGCATATTCTGTATAGGGTTACAAGTTGACACGGGGAATATTTCTCTTTAATAACCAGTCATGATGGATCAGTAAGATCAGTTCATCCTCAATGCACATAACTCTGCTTTCAAGTTACACTGTGCTAGAGAATACAAGATTAGTTGTCCACAATAGCTTAACACAGGAGGGCACCTGTACACTCTATCATAAAATAGATTAGCAAGAGTTTCCCATTAGTACTTATGCTAGGAATGATATGCCATTCAATTCTGGAAATTGAAATGAAACTGGTTCAAGAATTCATCTACAATGTATATTCTCTCATCTTTTTGTCAGCCTGTTTTAGGGAGATCCATGTATTCAGAATGCTGGATCGCAGTTTGGCCCATACACAGTGGTCATTCAACCCAAAAATCTGAGCAGCAAATTGGGCAGCAGCTTCAGGTGAAAGAATTGTGGAACAGCCAAGACCTGTTAAAAAGCAAGGCAATTTTAATTTTTAAAATGTGTGGTTGTAATAGTATTGCCATTAGATAAATCTTTAGTGAGTCAAGAAAAACTGATACGTAATACTTAACGTAATATTTAACAATTCATACAGAACATTTCAGATGAATGTGGAAGACAAGATACCCAAATTCTCTTCTGAAACTGAAACTTGTTGAAGTTAGAGAAGGAGCATAACTTTTTTATCTTTTAATGCAAACGTCTCTGTTAGGTGATGAGAGAACCAGTCTAGTCATAATGCTGACAAATGTAAGCACAACCCAGGAAAGTATGAAGGAGGTTAATTATATACAGTAAATGGTATATTCATGTCTTACAGAACCTTAATGGTAAAGGTTCTCCTCGCACATGTGTGCTAGTGGTTCCCAACTCTAGGGGGCAGTGCTTATCTCAGTTTCAAAGCTGAAGAGTCAGCGCTGTCCGAAGAAATCTCTGTGGTCATGTGACCGGCATGGCTAAACGCCAAAGGTGCACAGAAAGCTGTTACCTTCCCACCAAGGTGGTCCCTATTTTTCTACTTGCATTTTTTACGTGCTTTCGAATTGCTAGGTTGGCAGAAGCTGGGACAAGTAACGGGAACTCACCCTGTTACGCAGCGCTAAGGATTCGAACTGCTGACCTTTCGATCGACAATCTTAGCATTTTAGCCTCTGAGTTACCATGTCCCTTTACAGAACCTTAACTGCAATGAAATCATTTCATTCACAGTGTGTGTGTTGTTTCCCACTACTTGAAATCTTATGAAATACTGCCTTTGACCATAATCATCTGTGTGTATGTGTATTTCTATATGTATATAGAAATAGTAAATTTAGTAACAAGGCATTCATTTATTCTAACTTTATCATTATTTTGAACAGAAGTACAGCGGATATAAAGATTATGTCTTTACTTTCAAGTGTTTACAATCTCCCCCCAAATTTTTTCCCCAAAGTATTCAATGATAAATCTTACCAGTAGGCATTCTCAGGGATGACCATATATCCTGGGCACCCCAATCAGCTGAGAGAGGTGGACAATTGACAACTGGATAAGCAGTGTTTCCGGACAACACGGGACCCAAGCCATTGCTTCTCCCAGCCACTGCAACAAATACTGTGGGAATCCCATCCCCTGAAAACACAAACAAAAACACATCAATGTGATACAAACATGCTCACCTAAACCAGATTCTATATTCATTTTCATTTCTTAAAAACAGGAATTATTTTGAGATTGCCATTGAACTTAAACAATAGTTCACTAAAATAGACAATTTAGACAAAAATTTGAGTCTAAGTACCTTCATATTCAGCTTTGATCCTCAGTGTTTCATCTGGTCCTTTGTGAGCGGAGGTCACTCGTAACTCACAAGGCACACCATAATTGCCACATGCCTTTTTAATTTTTTCACAGTGACTAAGATCGGAGGTGGAACCCATGAGGACAACGACTCTGCCTCGCGTAGTTTGTGGTTTCAATAACAGCTGATAGAAAAGAAGATCAAAAGACAAATTTAAAAGTACGGAAAACAATGATATGGATTATCCACATCCGTATCTCATAGATGGTTTCAGTACCTCCACTCTTTCAGCCACCCATTCAAAGTTTCTTTTCACCACTTGCAGGGCTTCAGGTGTCACTTCTTTTAGGTCACGGTAAGACTAAAAGCACACACAAGAAAACAAAAGGTTACATATAAAATGCAAAAGATTCACCTGCCCCACGGGTGTCAAAACTTGCCGCATCATATTGCCAGCACATGATGTTTCGCGACATTCTTCCCTTCACAGAGTTGATCTGGGCGTGGCCTGCATGTGACGCATTTGGCCCGCGGGCTGCCAGTTTGACACCCCTGACCTACCTCATACTACCAATAAACTACCAATACTATCATTAACTCACAAGTCCATACACGTATTTATAATCTGGCTTTAACCCAGAAGTCTAATGTAAGGATCAATAACGTGATTTGTAAGTTGATTTCTTCCAATTCTTTTTGAAGCTTCCAAAGTTTTACCTATCACTCAGAGGAAAGGCCTCTTCATGGATTACTGCCTTGTCGTGCATAGCACATCACGAGAAAGGCGGGACTAGATGAATCACAAATTGGAATTAAGATTGCCAGAAGAAATATCAACAACCTCAGATATACAGATGATATCACTCCAATGGCAGAAAGTGAAGAGGAACTAAAGAGTCTCTTGATGCGGGTAAAGGAGGAGAGTGCAAAAGTTGGCTTGAAACTCAACATTAAGAAAACTAAGATCATGGAATCGGGCCCTCTCAATTCCTGGCAAATAGATGGCAAAGAAATGGAGGTAGTGACAGATTTTATTTTCCTGGGCTCCAAGATCACCGCAGATGGGGACTGCAGCCAAGAAAT
>JANHFT010007917.1:14901-33140 GCA_032467955.1 Pseudoxenodon macrops | reverse complement strand
CCCTTTTATTTGCATCTTTTCATGTATTCTTAATCTTGTTTATACTTATATCTGTTATCTAATACATGCTTGACGAAATTAAATAAATAAAAATAAACTAGTTTGTCTGATACCAATAACTGAGCATAGTATTCAAAGAAAGGCTGACCCAAGTAGAATGCAATGGAAATGTTATTTGAGTTATTATATTTCGGTTGATGAAGCTTAACATTGCATTTGCTGTATATTTAAGCACATCACACTGACTCACATTCAGTTGTACATTTTCAGGAATTGTTTTCACAAGTGCTGCGGTCATACTAGGTGTCCCATGTTCTACGTTGGTGACTTAAATCTTCAGTCGATTTCTAGCAATGTTATTTTGGATTTTATTGATAGTGCTTTTGCTGTTCTTAAGGTGCCACAAATTATTCCCAGAACTGTTTCTTTCTTTCAATGATATAATTGCTGTTCAGAAAATGCCACAATTGGTTCAGCAGTGGTGATTTGTACGTGGGGGTTATTGTTCACCTGTTTCCATTTTTCCCCTCCTGTTTTGTTCTCTTTCAACTGAAGAAAATCTCCAGGCGGTTTTCTTTGACTACATTCTGACTGCATCATATCTCTCATGTATTTTTCTTACTTCGCATCACTAGACCTGTGAATGTAAATGTCACATAACATCACATCCCTTTCTGGTTAACCAGAAGATATAGCTAGTGTTTTCTGAACAGTCTTCTGTCAATACGTCTTCATCGCTGATTGTTATATTCGTTTGTGCAATGGGATGGCCCTTGTCCCAAATGTGAAGACATTTGTCAAATAAAATATTTGTTGAAATAACTGACTGAAACAAATCTTCGCTTCTTTGCTACCGAAGAGGTGCAGCAGAGAAATTATGTAAATACAAAAAAGCAGCTAGATATGAGATTTTAAACTTCGTTAATGTTTAACTTAATAATTGATATCAACCTCCAAGTTGCTCTGGTGATTTTAAAAATTAGAAATAACCTTCAATGATACATTTACACTCAGTGTTGTTCACTACGATCTAAAGAGAATTATAAACTCCTGAGAAAAACAATTTTGTAATAATGTAATTACTATTATTTCTTTGACTGCATCTTTATATCAACATCTTTATATCTGTGCAGAGATATCTATGATTTTTTCACTGTATCACTCATACTAAGCATTCTGCAATGTTCAGTGTTGCTACTGATTACTGAGCTACTAGTCAATAAATCTTTGGTTCAGAAAAGTAATGGTATAATTATAATAACTATAAAAATAATAATTCCATGCATACTTTCACTAAATTGCATAAATAAGATTCTTAGACAGAAAGAATGTGAAGAACGATGGGTCCATATATGTATTTTATAACTCCTATACACATTCCCATTCTGTAATAGTACAAATACACAATTTTGGGGGCAGAGAATTTAGATCAAGAAAGTAGTCTAAGCGAAAGAATTAATCCCCTTCCTCAACCAATCTAGCTTCTCCCTTCTCTCCCACTGCTAAAAAAAAAACCACTCATATGAGAATAAGGAATTTCTAACATTTTGTTTAATGGTTTTAATCAATAGTTTTAGACATGCTACCTCTGTTTGATTCTAACTTCCGGTTAATATTGTTGATCAAATATATGAGCAACCGACTGTAAATAACCCATGGGACGTTTAAGAGATTGTGGCAGGGAAAGAGTTAGAAATTTTGTCAAATCCAAACATGGAAAAAGTTACAGTCTCTTCTCTTGCTGACTTAGACCTCATCTTTCTGAGTTTATAGAGGTCCTATTCATGTTCTAATTTTCAGGTAGAGAGAAACACTTCATATATATTAACTCTGCAAGAACATTCTGAATACCCGCCTTGTTTAATTTTAAAATTAAAAAAAGAAAATTAGGTAGGCTTCCACAAACGTTGTTTGATGTCTTAATATAACTAACACAGTTTCTTTGTGGGAGTTTCATTCATTTGAAAATAGAAATTAATACTCTAGTTTACTAGCTATTGGACAGAAGCACAGACATTCCATAACCAAATTAAAGCTGTTTTATATCAGGGTGCTTTCAGTCCCAGTCTATTTTGGAAGCCTATCTTGGAATGTATGCTGAATTTTATCTGTGCTTTACTTTTATAGTTAAGTTTTAAAATGTATTAAACCATTATTTTTATTACGTCTTTCTGTTTGATGGGGCATGCTACCAAGAGTCCTATGGGACCAGGGTGGGTTAGCAGGACTGTAAAATAAAAGGGAAAAAATATATAATTATAACGATTAGATAATTTTCTTCTTTGTATCCCCTTTCTTGTTTTCTAGAAGAAGAAAAAAGAAACTTTGAGGTATATTGCTTATAACTATAATACTTCAGGGCTTAGGCTATTTTTAAATACATGTAAATTAATTTATAGTTGACGTTAATATGTTGACGCAGCCATTCTGTTTTGTCATCACTCAGACTGTTTCTCTTCCCAATGCTTAAATCAACTCTGCTCTTCTTTATTTTGTACATTTTTTGTATTGTTCTTGCCTTTTTCTGCATCTGTTCTGAAAGTAATGGCCACTCTCTTTTCAGACCCAATGCACCTAATCATTTCTCTCTGCCCTTCCCTGAACTCCATCCAGTCATGCAATATCCTTCTGAGATGAGGTCAGCAGGGTGGCACGCTGCATTTCAGGTGACAATGAACCATTGGCTTCTTTAATAGTATTATGAGGGTTTCGGCATTCTGCTCCATCCTATTTCATTTCACTCAAGCTTCACACTACTCCAACAAGCCGTGCAATACACTAAGCTCACATTTCTTTTTATTCCACTAATGTGGGATGATGTTGTTGTAATTGACACGGAGTTTCATCTGCATTAAAGGTGTTGAATGGCTACGATTAGGAAGCGCAAGCAGCTAGAAATTCCCCTTTTCAATAGAATTAATTTATCAGTCTGATGTTAAGGAGGAGAAAAAAATAATAACTGTGAAGGACCATGTCACCAGAGACCGGTTCCTACCGGTTCTATCCGGTTCTATAGATTAGGTAGTAACTCCACGGTGACGTCACAGAGCCGGTTTTGTTGGTAGCTCCAGGGGCGCCACCATCTTGGATTTTGCTTCTGCGCATGTGCAGAAGCTAGTTTTTTACTGCCGCGCGTACGCTTGCGCACATTGCGTCCACATTCAAGGTGCGACCCTGAGCAAACCGGCAGTAAGAAGATTCAGACCCCACCTCTGCATGTCGCCAAATGTTTCTGATCTGAAACTCACAACGTTTCTTACCCTATTCAGTATGGGAAGATGTATTTAAATGTTTAAGAAGCTAGATATGACAACGCGCCTTAAAAGAGTTCAAACCTAGCTTGGGAATGAAAAAGCATAATAAAAAGAGCAAGTTACAAGATGAGGCACAGTACAAAGTTAATGTTTTGTTGTGTTTTAATACAGCTTTAAAACCTGCAGTCTCCTGATCTTTCAAATGACCCTATTTTCCTTTTTAGCTGTACCGCATGATTTCCACTGCATCTCCTGTATAATGTGACCTAATATCGTTTGTCAAGAATAATAAAGTCCATTATGGAAAATTGTCACTAACGGTAAAACCTCAAAAATCACAAAAGTCATAAACATTAGACACTGTTGTCAGCATTAATGATCGCTCATTAAGTTAAGTAGAAAAGTTTATTGCACACACGAATGAACAAACTGGGGAAAATAATTTGTATTGGCACAGATGTAGTCAGCAATTTATATATCCTTTTTGTCTCCTTTTTCATTAAGGGACATACAGAACCACCATTTTTCCTTAATGAAAGTGCCCATCAGGTTTTTAATGGCAGTTTGGATATGTACGGTAAACTCAAAATGAGGCATTTTTATTATCTGTCCAACAAAATCCAAATACTACATTGTAGAGTATTTTGCCAATGTTTTGTTTTTCTTAATAAAGCAATGCTATTTATAATAAACACAGCCCAGAAGCAAAGTTAAATATATGCTTAAACTTTCCTTGGACGATCATTTTCTGTTTTTAAAAAAAGATAGATTATATTTGTTGCTTTGCTGTTAACTTTACCGTTGCTTCAATGGTTTTCTATATCAGGGATGTTTGAAGGATTAATGTTGAGTGGGACACACATTTGTCATTCATTAATGAGGAAGCATACTCAAGCCATTAAAAATGTCTCCTTAATAATATTTAACTATGTTGTTAAAAAGTTAAAACTCTTATTGCCTTGGTAGCAGTTCAAATTAAACACAGAATCTGAGAATTATCCTTGTTCAGGAAGAATTTGATGAAATGAAGGAAAGTTTTCATGAACTCCTTAAGTGCAAACTCATAAGCAATTTGTTATATGGCATGAGAATTTGCTAACCCACCAATGTACTTTGAGGTTTTGTTTGACCATACTGCTGGCACATCATAAGCAATAGAAATAAAAGTAATAAATATAATCCTCTTCCTCATTCCCTTTCATGCTTTGCGTTCTTTCCAACAAAGGCAGGGGTGGGATTCAGCTGGTTCAGACCGGTTCAGGCAACAGATGCTAATTTTATATCTGGTAGTTATAAGGACTGGTTGGCCCCGTCCACCCCTCCCCTGCCCTCCAAGGAGTCTCCACGTGGCCCATTTTGGTCCATGCAGACGCTCTGGGAGGGTGAAAAACAGGCCTCATGGAAGTACTGCAAGTCCAGAAATAGGCCCATCTCCAGCCTCTGGAGGGCCTCTGGAGCCCGAGGAGGCCGTTTTCGTGATCCCGGAGGCTCAAGGAAAGCCTCTGGAGCCTGTGGAGGGCAAAAATGCCCCCACACTGTGGTACAGGAGGCCAAGTAGGCCACGCCCCCATGGCCAACCCCATCCAACAACCAGGCAGAGAACCGGTTGCTAAAAAATTTCATTCCCACCCTGGACAAAGGATTACAAGTCCTTCAGTACTAATCATAAATTTATGCAAGGTATGAAAATGTGGTTTGTTTGAACCAGGGTTTCTTGAATGACTCTCAACAACTTATTTCACACCTGATACTAATAAGTATGGATTCAGTGATCACAACTAAAGGAAAACTAAATTTGTAGCTGGCCGTATGAACTCAGTTCAAACTCTGGTTTCAACAAGTGATTATACAAGTGAATCCTGGAAGGAGAGGTTAAAAAGGAACACCACAGTAGAATTTCAGAAGTATTACATTTTAAGCAGATTACAGAAGAGAAATCTCCTCAAGTCTTTCCAAATAGGATCTTAATGGATTTCAAAACAGGTTCTATATCCATCTTAGGATGTGTGGCTTCATGCTCTTTCCAAAAACTAAAAAGAAATGCCTGCCTGATATGGCGGTTGTTATATCTTTAGTGGTATCCATAGTGGTACTGAAATATTTTATCAACATGCCAGGTGTATCCAACTAATAAGTAAAGATAAAGCTTTCTCCTGTCCAGTAAAGACTGACTCTAGAGAGTAGTGCTCATCTCTGTTTCTTAGCTGAGGAAGCCAGCATTGTCAAAAGGTTCCCTGGTCATGTGGCCAGCATGACTATATGCCAAGGTGCATGGAATGGTGTTATCTTCCCACTGAAGTGGTACCTATTTATCTACTTGCATTTGCATGCTTTCAAACTGCTATATGGGCAGGAGATGGGACAAGTAACAGGAGCTCACCCATCATGTGGTGCTCAGGTCTTGAACCCAGGCTGTCAGTCAGCTGACAAACTCAGTGTCTTTAACCACTGAGCCATCGCGCCCCCATCCATTAAATGTCCGTTCAGTTCTAGACCTATATTTGTCTGCATCTGTTTTACTATATTAAACACTATTTCTGCTAAGCATATTTTTTCAGAACTGGTGTGGTTGAGCAAAAACACAGGATCCTGACTATGATATACAACATATTCTAAATTATAAGAAGCCTTCTTCTTTTCTGTCAATTCCCAATCTTTCAAATCAGAGAAAATGAGTAATATACATTGCCTTGAGTGAAAGGAAAATCTACATCTTGTTCCCAGGGGTGGATTCAACTTATCTTCCCTACCGGTTTGGGTGGAAGTGCACATTTTGCACATGCGTCCTGGGTTAAACTCATATGTGCATGCGCAGAGGGCTTTGCACGTGTGCAGATGGTTATTTTCGAGTAAATTTCACTCTGGTGAACAGATTTCAAGCTGGAAGACCAGTTCGGGGGCATGTCCAGCCAGCCATCACTGCCGGTTCAGCGAGCAGGGGGAAATTCCCGCTATCGGTTCTAGCGAGCTGTTCCGAACCGGCAGGAACCCACCTCTGCTTGTCCCTGCATTATTCTTTCTGTTGACTGAATGTAAAGTTTACTCAACTTTTCATCTTCCTGTTTTGGTTCTCACAGAACATTTGGCAATAATTTGAAATGCAGTACAGCAGGGTGCTATTGCACAAGTACTAGATGCTGATGAGTCTATCTCGGTAAAAAGCTGTCTGCATCGTAAAATCTTTGTATTTATACACAATCTGTGCACATGTTAAAATCCTGAAGCATAGCAAAAGATCTACTTTTTCCCACCAACTGGGAAGCAATTCACTGGGGGCAATGCAGCCAAGGAAAATGGTCTGATCTTAGAATACTTTTTATTAAGTTGGAAGATTTTCCATGGCTTCAGGCCATCAGACTCTGCTCTATCTGTAAGTGATGATGAAGTATGGGAAGAAAAATCTAGTAAAACATTACTTGCATCCATCTTGTAGACAGCTCTCCTTTCATCACAATGCGCAATGAATTGAAGGGAACCTAGGTAATGTCTCCCCATCTTATTATTGCTCTGTTGGCATCGTGACTCTAAATCTTCAGAAAAAGATATATTACCAATATATTTTGAAGTTTTCATGTTTTAAATACTTAGACAAAAATAATTTTCTCTCTCTTTGCTTCGTCTGACTGCAGTTTCTGCATAGCTAAAGTGAGTAAAACTCACCGAGACGTCTCTCTCAAATTCCTTTAAAGCAGCTGTGAAGAAGAAGATAATAAATCATGGATAAAATACCGTGGATCAAGCTTTCCTTATCTCGAGGCCGTCCAGATTTCACAATTTCACAATGCTGCAACTTGTGCTAGCAAGGTACAAATTAGGAAATATGGAGTTAAATGTTTCAAGCCCCATCAATTTCTTTTGTGGATCTTTAAATGATGTTTTAACAATATGTCCAATACAAATGCATGCTGGTAAATGTAGTTTCTAGGGATTTGATATTCAGCATGGATTTAAGGCAATTTTCACCAACCTGCAGAGTTTTTGTGTCTCAGGACAACATATTTTGTATGCATTGTTTCCAGAATGACGGGATGTCAGGCCCAATCCCAGAGATGACACAGTGAAAATCCAGTTCATTATTTGTTTACCCCTAATAGAATTCTTTATAGAATTATTTATTGGCCAAGTATGATTGGATACACAAGGAATTTGTCTCTGGTGCATAAACTCTCAATGTATATACAAACAACAAAGTGAGAAGTCATAAAATAATAATAGGAGAAGATAGTAGGAAAAATGAGAAGGTTAGAAAGATGTCGAAGTTAATAGCAATACATTCTACTACATGAGCATAAGAATGGACAGAATCTTGACAAAGTAATTCCATAACATTCTAACCTACTAGATTTATCATGAGATGTTCTAGGACCATGATGGTGAACCTATGGCATGCGTGCCAGAGGTGGCACGCAGACCCTTCTCTGCTTACACATGCACTGTCGCCCCAGGTCAGATCTGTTTCTGCATTTCTTTTGTGAGCTTCTGTTTCCCTGCAAACGATGAAACAGAAGCTCAAGAAAGAAAAAGATCTTATCTCTTGCCATGCTGACAGTGTTGGGATGTCCAACCTCCTACGGCCAGCTGGTTTTCAGGTCTCTTGTGTGTATGCGTGCACAGCTTTCAATTTGGGCATGCACACGCGCAGTTTGGCCATTCAATGTCTAAAAGGTTCGCCATCACTGTTCTAGGATGTGGCTATTGGTTGTCCCCCACTGTTTCTCTGGGTGCACATCCTATTACATTGACATTTGTATTTAAAACACATTGGCATTTTGGGGGAAAAAATATTGTTCACTTTATCCAAGGACAATGTTCCAAATTTTATTATCTAAGGAGGAAAGGAGGATTTGCAGAATAGGTTCCATTTTCATGTGGACATTGAGAAGGGATTATCAAATTCTAAAGATTAGGGAAAGATAGATTGTGAGCTGTGGTTTCTATATCCCTGGAACTAATGACTGCTGTCATATTGTTTTCTATTAGTACGGTATATGTTGTGGACATTATGCTGTTTGTTTTAATCTTATTAAATTGGAAAAAAATCATAATGAAGTATCATACATTTCAGGAAAACATTCCTGACTCCTAGTCCCAGGAAATACAATTTTGTACAAATTCTCCATGTAACAAAATTAGTTTTAAAGGTAAGAGAATTAAGCAAACCTGTTATTTTTCATAAAAATGAACAAGGGAGTTAAATCATTTGTATTATATAATATTGCTTACAAATTGATAATTTGATTTCTCTACTGACTTGTAATCAGAAATATTACTGAAGCAAAGTGGAAGAACACAAAGAATATTTAAGACAAAAATGCACTTATTGTTTGGTGGTAAATACTCTGCAGAGGCAAGAGGTGAGAGTATCTCATGTTGAGAAACTTGAATAGGACTTTGCACTGCATGTTCATTACTGTTCCTTAAATTGTTACTGTTTCTTAAACTTAATTCAGTCAAATGTCAATTGAGAAAGAAAAAAAGATGAAGAGGCCCTCAAAGTGGCTTACAAAAGTGCATTTATAAAGTGCAATCAATAAAACTTGTTTAAAAAGTTACCTCCTATATCATCTGGTTGTATCAATGATATTTGTTAATTTCCTACAAAGGCTTGTTCCCACTTTGCATACATTACAAAACATTTGAGAGATGGATTTTCAGATTCCTCAACTTTTCTTCTGACTTAATGCCTATAGCTCAGGGGTGAAATCCAGCAGGTTCTGACAGGTTCTGGAGAACTGGTAGCGGAAATTTTGAGTAATTCGGAGAACCGGCAAATACCATCTCTGGCTGGCCCCAGATGGGGTGGGAATGGAGATTTTGCAGTATCCTTCCCCTGCTATGCCTACCAAGCCGCACCACACCACGCCCACCAACCCACACCCACAGAACCAGTAGTAAAAAAAATGGATTTCACCACTTTTTCAGTTTATATTCTAGATCTAGTAGCTTGCCTGTCAGTGTTGGAAGGGGGTGGTGGTCTTAGAGATTCTTGCTATTGGTTTCTTTGGCAATTTCTTGATTGGGGTAGTTTACTTGATTATTGGTCTGATATTAACTTTGGAGTTAATCTATGCTGAGTCCTGACTATATTTTAACACCTTACCCTGGAATTATAATCAAACTCATTTTTATTGGAGTGGCATATAAACTTTAGTAAAGAAATAAGACCAGTAAGATGGCAGATATATCCAATTTCCAGCATTTCTAGACAGGTTTGAGAGAGACCTGTCATTTCTACTCATTGCAGACAACATTGAGCCAGACAAGGAACAATTGATTTGGTATATGTTCTCTGAATTTTTTGAGGAAGCAACCTGAGGTGTAATCTCCGTAAAAACTAGGAAAAATACCAGATTGCATAATATGACTTACAGTCATTTCAAAGCATATTTTATTGCTGAACAAATGTCACTGCACATTTCAGCAGAATGCTTTTCATTTAACAGTCGATTAGAATACGCATTTTATAGTCCCCCCCCTTTAATGGGAAGTAAGGTCCATTCAAATAAATAAAAAATTCTAAAGCCACATCAACCACATCTTTCAATTTATAAATACTGAATGTCTTTATGAGTGTCTATTGAAGACACTCTACATAACCAAAGCTCAATAGAATAAATACTACAAAATCCAATTAAATTCCAAATTAAAAAGCAGCCACTAACAAACAATTCACAGTAGCGGAGATTAAATATCAGAAGCAAAAAGTGCTATCCGCCAAACCAGAGGTGAGTTTCTACCAATTCTAACCGGTTCTTTAGAACCGTTAGTAACTTGGCAATGACATCACGTAGCCAGTTCTGTCGGTGTCTCCATGGGTGCCACCATCTTGGATTTTGCTTCTGTGCACGTGCAGAAGCTATTTTTTATTGCTGTATGCACTTGCGCACTTTGCGCTCACGCGCTTTGCGTGCGCATGTGAGGCGCAAACCTGAGTGAACCAGAAGCAAATGATCCACAACCCACCTCTGCCCCAAAACATTCCAAAACAAATCCTCACAAGTGAGGGGTGCCTTTAGGCAGCAATTAGGCTAAGATTTTGTTGCATTGCATATGGTTGTTGTTAACTTTAAAAAGTTGTAACTTTTAATCCCAATGTTTGCCTTGAGATTTCATTTCAGAATAAGAATTCTCAATTCTACCCAACAAACTGAGTACTTCAATTATGTCAGGTAAATTTGGGTTTCCACTTTCCTCTCTCCTCTCTTCAATGTGCAGGCCTCAACTCCAACCTTCTAAACTAAGTTCAATTCTCAGCATAGCTTAAATCCATAAGAATATCCAGGCACATGAAAATTTCTGTCCAAATTACGTGTGTATATATATTTTCTAAAATGTTTTTTTTTATAGACAAACAAACATACAATACATAATTAATCAATCAGTGCATCATCTGCATGCATGTTTTGTGTCTTCTCCCTACTCCCAAATTATTTCTCATATCTTAATATTTATCATTTCATTTGTTATAACATTTCTCCCCTCTTTCTCTACCATATTACTCTTCTCCAACCAATCATAAAATTGGCCCCATAACTGAAAATATTCCAATTCCTCTCTTTCTTTAAATATCAAGGTCAATCTATTCATTTCTTCACAATCCAATATTTTCTTAATTATTTCTTCCTCCATAGGGATTTTCTCTGCTTTCCATCTTTGCGCAAATATTATCCTTGCTGCTGTTATCACATGTACAATCAAATATATATTTTCCTTACTAAATTTCTCTGGTAAGATACCCAATAGGAATAGTTCAAGTTTTAAATATATATATTGTGTGTCATTTCTTCTAACCATGTTTTAATTTTCATCCAATAATTTCTCGCTTCTGGGCATGTCCACCACATATGATAATACGATCCAGGTAACTAAACTTTCTAAGTTCTAAGCAGTTCTAAACTTTCTAAGCAGTTCAGAGAACTGCTCGGAGAACTGGCTGTAGGAAGAAATCATATTTGTTTTTTTCCATTTTACAGGGCTAATCCTGTAAGGCAGGCAGGAAGGAAACATTCTGTTGTTTCTAGCCTAATCTTTATTGCCCTGTTTACAGAAACGGCCTCTCTGGTTAAGCTTTATTATTTTGTAACAGCTAAGGTGAAGCACCCATTGATGTGATGTTGTGTTGGCCAAGATCACACAGTCACATGACCACTGGGCCACATCTACGCAGTGGTCATTAGGGCAGAGAACTGATTGTTAAATTATTTGAATCCCACCACTGCATAAGGGTTTGGTTCAAATTGGGCATTGCTTTTATATATATTCTCCCTCCTTCCTTCCTTCCTTCCTTCCCTCTCTCCCTCCCTCCCTCTCCCTCTCCCTCTCCCCTCCCTCTCTCTCTAATGTATTATGTAGCTGTAGCATAACATCCCTGTACAATCTGCTTGTGGTTCATTGCTAAAGCATCTTCTCTATGTTCACCCGAGATAGAAAAAGTGCGACCAGATATATTCAGTCTTATGCATCATTATTCATACAGCTCAGCCTGTCTTCTCTCCTTTTTTAATCTCTAGGACACCGGGACAGTGGTTAGAATGTTTTCGGCAATTTTATGTACTTGCGAGTGCAACTTTATGCACATTATTAAATCAGGATTTATCCTTGCTGATCCTTAGTATCAATTTAATCCTATGGGCAGAGAATTTTAAAAAAAATGTCATTTGCAAGATTGCCCACCTCTATAAATATAGTAAATACTGTACATAGGAAAATGTTCCTTTCACTCTGACCAAATAATGCCTAGTAGCTGAACGTTGCTTATAGTTTATAAATGGAAAAGGAAAGCTACATTTATATTCTGCTGGGTTCATACCGTACAAGACAAGCTATGTCTACTTCTAAGCCCCACAATTTAAGGATGTGAACAAATTAGGCAGTTGGGAAAAAGCAACATTGAGGATAATCAAAGGACTAGAAACGGAACTCTGAAGACAGGCTGAGGGAATTGGGTATATTTTACTTTGAGAAAAGATGAGTGATGGCAATATGATAGCACTATTCAAATATTGTAATACCGTCAGTGGTGGGATTCAGCCAATCCGCATCTAATTGGGAGAACTGGTTATTAAATTTCTACGCAATTGGGAGACCTGGTTGTTGGAAGAAATCTTATGTTGGTTTTTTTCCCACTTTACAGGGCTAATCCTGTAAGGAAGGCAGGAAGGAAACATTCTGGTGTTGGTTCTAGCCTAATCTTTATTGCCCTGCTTACAAAAACTGCCTCTCTGGTTAACCCTTTATTACATTGTAACAGCTAAGGTGAAGCGCCCATCGACATAAGTGACATTGAGTTGGCCACACCTACATGGTTACATGACCACCAAGCCATGCCTATTCAGCTGGTTATTAGGTCAGAGAACCAGTTGTTAAATGATTTGAATCCCACCACCGAGTACCATCTGTTGTGTACCTTACTTTGGAGATGACCACTTCTAATGCTACGATTCTCTGATCTCAATGCCAGGTCTTAACAGTATTAACATAAGCTATAAGGCCTTCCTGTTAAGATCCCTCTATTTTAAAAGAAATATAATCATAAATGATGCCAGATAAATAATACCATAAATAAATAGTTGCAAAATACCGGTACCTTATTTTTAAATTTTCATTTTTTAAACTTCCGCCCAGCCATTTATTCTAAACAAAGTGTCTTATTCACACACAGTTTTTCCTAACTTCTCCTGCTGTCAGACCAGATTCTATCTTTTTTGTAGAGTTGGAAAAAAGACATTTCCCTCCTGCCATGCTAATACAACCTTCTTATTATATTCAAAATGCAAAATAAAAGAATAACAAGAATTGGAAGGGCTCTTGGAGGTCTTCTAGTCCAATCCCCTGCTCAGGCAGGAAATACTACACCATTTCACACAAATGGTTGTCCAATCTCTTCTTTAAAACTTCCAGTGTTGGAACATCCAACAATTTCCGGAGGCAAGTCGTGCCACTGATTACCGGTAATTGTTCTAACTGTCAGGAAATTTTCCTTAGTTCTAAGTTGCTTCTTTCCTTGATTAGTTCCGATCCATTGCTTCTTGTCCTGCCTTCAGGTGCTTTGGAGAATAGCTTGACTCCCTCTTCTTTGTGGCAGCCCCTGATATATTGGAAGGCTGCTATCATGTCTCCCCTAGTCCTTCTTTTCATTAAACTAGACATACACAGTTCCTGCAACTGTTCTTCATATCTTTTAGCCTCCAGTCCCCTAATCCTCTTTGTTGCTCTTCTCTGCACTCTTTCTAGAGTCTCAATGTCCTTTTTATATCGTGGCGACCAAAGCTGGATGCCATATTCCAAGTACCAAGGTCTTATAAAGCGGTATTAACACTTCACAGGATCTCAATTCTATCCCTCTGTTTATGCAGCCTAGAACGGTGTTGGCTTTTTTGGCAGATGCTTCTGCACACAGCTGACAGCCATTTATAAGCATGATTATTTGGGAAGACTTTATCTAGCAAATAATAAGAAACTGTGATGAGTTCTTCATATAACAAGTATCAGGTCAGGTAGGACAAGAAAAACGATGCAGCTATTCCTACTTCACAATAGTGGCGAATATCTTTAGCTCGGGTGTAGGATGAGGGCGAAGGTTTTTTTCTCCCAGATTGTGGCTTCATTTCTGAATGTTTTGTTACCAGGCTGAGTAACCTTTTCAGTAGAGTTTCTACCAAACTTTCCAAGCAGCTCTGCCTCTTTGCCCTGAAGGAAGCAGCCCCTCCCACCTGGGACTCCAGACTACATTCCACTACAGTATCCTGGATAATCTTGACTTATTTATTGGTCCCAGAATGTGTGTGTGTGTGTGGGAGTGTTTCAGGTTCCACAGAAAGATTGGCTTTTTCTAACCAACGTGCATCTGTGCATGCTCTATAAAATATATGTAAGAGCCTTCTCAAGTGCCGAATGCTGGAATTATTATTGGTCAAAGCAGGAACTGACAAGGATTTGTCTTCGAAGCATCAGCACGCAAGGAACTTGTGAATGATGAATTGCAGGCAGGTTAATTCCACTAAAAGATCCCCAATACACACTGCAATTGATTTATTGCTTCTGCCTCCTAACAATTGCTAAGCCTTGTGCAGAATGCTAATCTAATCAGTTGAGGGGAAGAAAGCTCCCTGCCATTCAACGGGGGAAAATCTTTTATTTCCGCTGAGTCAAATCCAACCTCGGTGAGAGAAAGCAAATATAATAAAATGATTCGTTTTGTGTCACTGGCATCCCTCCCTGCAGAAGGGTAAAAAACAAAACAAAAAAAACCAGCCTGCTTTTAACAAACTGTATCACGTTTGATAGCCCTGATTGGGATGATCTGCAGAGGTCGAAGATTAGTGTAGACCTTCTCGAGATAATCTCTGTTTCTTTTTGCTGGTTGGAATTTTGAGGTTTCAAAAGAAGAGAGAAGAGGATAGATAGATAAATGGATGGAATGGAAAGAGAGAGAGAGAAAGAAGCAGAGGTAATATTCAGCCGCTACCAATTCGGTGAACTGGTAGCGGAAATTTTGAGTCGTTCGGAGAATCGGCAAATACCACTTCTGGCTGGTCCCACCCAGAGGTGGGTTGCTAGCGGTTCTTTACAACTAGTAGTAACTTGGTGATGACATCATGGAGCTGGTTCCTTCAGTGTCTCCGTGAGCACCGCCATTTTGGATTTTGCTTCTGCACATGCGCAACCGGCAGCAAAAAGAACCAGAACCCACCCCTGGTCCCGCCCTCTCAATCCCGCCGTTCCCTGTCCTATATTCCCTTGCTTTTTTAGCTCAGCTGATTCGCGCAGCAGACCAGATTGCTGCACCTCAGCTGAGCTAAACAATAGCTCAGGTCACCAGTGCTGACACCGAAGGCGGTCTTTTGAGTGGTGCGTGCATGCCCAAAGCGCACGCTAAGTGTATGCGTGCACAAAGCGTGCTCTCATAGAGCCGGTAGGAAAAGATTTGGAATCCCGCCACTGGATGGAGACAATACCTCCAGTTCCTTTGTCCTGTTCTCATAGGACACATCCTCAATCCCCCGTGTCTTCTTTGTCACCTTCTTCTGAACTGTCCCCAGGCTAAATATCCTCTTCTGGTGGAGATGTGGTGCCCAGAATGTTCTCCCAGTGGGGAGTCAAAATAGAGGAGGACAACCAGAACTGTGATAGTCCTTCTAGCAGCTTTGACCAAGACCTGGTCCACTTGACATGGATCAATGTAAAAGGCAAACCCAACCAATGATCTCCTTCACCCACCATGGCTTATTCATCAGCAGGGGAACCTTGCCCACCCTTCTCTTTCCACCCCTGACCCCACCCAGGCTCCGTGGAGAAAATCTCCATGGCCACCAAGACAAGATTTCACCCATCTTCAAATGACAACCAAAGAGAAACACTAGTTTGCAAAGCAGAATGGATTTTTTTATTCAAGTGCAAAGAAAAGAACTTTGGAAGAAGCCATCGAGGATTCCAAATAGTGCAAAGAAATGAACACAGACAAATAATTATACAGGCGTGGAGAAGAGACGAGGCCCTAAATGTTTGGAGAGCGTCGTTCATTGACAACTTCACGTGAATCCCTTGACCGATCAAGTAGGCAGAGGGCTAATTTCACATGAAGGCAAAGTGCTAATGGTTGTTGGAATATCAAAGAAGGATACAAGCAGTGGAGTAACTTTAGACTAGATGGAAGAGAGCCGTGAAAGCTAAATGTGGGCCCGTGGACGGGCCAGACACACCTTAGCCAACCTTCTGAAATCCGTTTTGGTCATGGAGAGTCCGGGTTAACTTAACAAGGGAGGTTGCAGGGAAGAGCGCAGATGCTCCCTCGGCGACCAAAACGTCCCAGGCGGCCTCCGTAGTAGCCACCATAACGTCCATAACCTCCGGGGGCACATGGGGTGTTGCCTCCAACAGCGACGGGATCACAGCTGGCAGAGAGGATGGGACCAGGGATGGTGACCACAACTGGAGGTGGCTGGATGGTCACCTCGGATGCTGGGATCTGGTTGATGCAGGAGGGGATGACTCCGGCCAAGGTGCCTAAGTTTCTGGAAGATTCAGCCAGGGCGCCAGCTCCATAGCCATATCCGAAACCTTTGTAGCCGTATCCCCAAGGTCCACATCCAGTTGACCCAAGTCCGACGACTGGGGCGGAAGCACAGGATGGGATAGCACAAGAAGGTCCACAGCAGGCCATGGCTGGTGATAGGACTGAAAGAAGAAGGAGACAGTGTTGACGTACACCAACCAAGGCTGACCCAAAGGAATGGGGAAGAACATAGTTATGGTGATCCCTTCCAGGAGAGGTGGATGGCTTCCACGGTCAATAATATTAAGGATCTTCTGAATTATCCATTTGGTTTAATCTCAAATGATCTGTGAACATTTGAAGCTCTTGTTGGTATTACACCAGGTCATCACTTTTCTGGACTCAATGTTCTAAGAGGTCAACACTCCCCAAGTCTACGTGGCATAGGAGTATCCAAGTCCTCCAAATGCTAATTAGTCTACTAGACCAATCTTAGATGTTCTCCAATATTTATATATTATTATATTTTCATTCGCAGCAGACGTACACCATCAAAAAAAACCATGTTAGAACCTAATGCAAAAGTAGTGGTAGCAAAACCAAAACATCTCCCATCTTGACTTCTGAATTACTCCAAAATTGGAGGAGTTGGGTTGGGTTTGAGAGCATCTGAGGAGCATTAAGTAAATTTTAAGGAATAACTAGGTTCATCAAGGGCTGAAATAAAGATGCTACGATGAAAAAACAAACATAGTTTTAACGGAAAGGAGGACTAAGGGTCCCAATATCTTGCCATAAACAAGAGGGGGGTCAACCTCTTCTCCAAAGCACCAGAAGGCAGGAGAGGAAGCAATGGGTGGAAACTAATCAAGGAGAGAAGCAACCTGGAACCAAGGGCAATGAGGACAATTAACCAGTAGAATGGCTTGCCACCAGAAGTCATGGGTGCTCCCTCACTGGAGGTTTTTAAGAAGAGACTGGACAGCCATTTGTCTCAAGTTGAGCAGGACGTTGGACTAGAAGACCTCCAAGGTCCATTTTCTTGGCAAAAAAACAACAACAACCCACAAAAGACTTGTCATTGCCCTGAGTGTCGTTACAACGTTCCTACAGATTTCATGGTGGTGTACCACCATAGATTCCCTGACTTAATCCTATTTAGCCTTTCAAGCAAATTCGGACAGACGGATGCCACTGCCCACGTCTTGAGTATTCCCAAGCTGTCCAAGAAAATTTCTGTGTCCTACAAAGGTGCGAGAGATCATACTTACCTGTTCCTTTGAGAAGAAGAAGGCAAGAGAAGACGAGATGTGAAGCTGTTGGAGATCCTGTGAAGGCCAGGCCTTTTTATACTGTTGTCCTAACATCCCGAAAAGCTGACTGGTAACCGGTAATTAATCACCATTAAAATCTCCCATTCCTATCCTTTGAAAAATAATTACTTTAGAACCCCGAAGGCATTCTGGGGAAAAGATTCTGCTTTTGTCAGCACAGGAGGACACAAATGGCCTGAGACATGTTAGAATACTTCCTTCCTTCCTTCCTTCCCTTTCTTATTCTTCACAGAAGCTTGCAGCCTTCAAGATGGGAACGTAGGGAGAAGGTTGAGATCTACAAATGGGGAGAAAACTCTGTAGGATTTTAACAGATGAACAGAGTTGGAAGGGACCTTGTAGGTCATCTGGTCCAACCCCCTACTCAACCCTACACCATTTCTGACAAATGGCAGTCCAATCTCATCTTGAAGGTCTCAAGTGTTGGAGCTCCCACAACCTCCGAAGGCAACTTCTGTTCCATCGGTTGATCGTTCTCACTGTCAGAAAGTTCCTCCTTATTTCTAGGTTGAATCTCTCCTTGGTCAGTTTCCATCCATTGTTCCTTCTCTGGCCTTCAGGTGCTTTGGAGAATAGCTTAACCCCCTTCCTCCTCTCTGGGGCAGCCCCTCAAATATTGGAAGATGCTCTCCTGTCTCCCCTGGTCCTTCTCTTCCC
>JANHFT010007914.1:13129-40194 GCA_032467955.1 Pseudoxenodon macrops | reverse complement strand
GAACAACATTTTTACAGAACTATAGATATGTTGAGGCTGGGAGGGGCCACGCAAGGCACCCCTTGATGTGAGTGACAGTGAGTTGGTCACGCCCATCCAGTCACATGATGAAGCCACGCCCACAAAATAAGCCACACCGGTAGAGCCAGTAGTAAAAAAAATTAGAACCCACCCCTGGTAATTACTAAACAAGGACTGCCTGTACCACCACCTGCTTTATCTAAACACATGGCCGCACATAGTTAGCCATTTAAAATTGTTATTTAAAATAATGCACTTTAACTTTATAACAACAAGGATTACAATTTATCAGTTGCATTTTATATTAGCAAAATACAAGAGGAAAAATGCAGCTTTTTATTACTGGATGATTCAAAGAGAGAGCATTGTAAATGAGAGGTAAAGCACTATTAAATGAGAGAACAGCACCCTCTAGTAGCAAAAGAGCAGAATTAAAATTAAATTAAATGTTACATTTTAAATTCCCTTGAGGCAAATTTCTCAAGGGAAATAACATAGCCCAGTTGCCTTTGGAAAAAAGCATCTTTGAGCAGAATTAAAAATTGATCTCTGGCAACTACCCAACTTATTTCCCTCAAATAACCTTTGTTATTTAAGCAGTGGCATTTCCCCTAGTGTACACTTCTCTCGATTTTCTGTAACCTTTACATCGACGAATCATTTTATATCCACCGATTCATAGGTTACTGTTATACACACAGCATCTAGAATCTTGTCTTGTACACAACCAAATTCTTTAATTCTCCCATCTTGACTCAAGAGATTCTAGTACTTGAAATTCCTATATACCATTTTGTTTTTTAAATGCTGTTGAAAAATCTACCTATTAACTTAATTCCCACATTGACTATTTCCTTATATTCTGGATCTACCTCCGTATATATTATTTGTTTAAAGAGGACATGCTCATACTACATATTTTGTTTTGTTACAGATCCTTGGGCTTCTTGAAGGAGAAACTATGAGCTGGGGATTCCTGCGAGATATTCTAAGCGGTGTGAATAAATACTCAACAGAAATCGGCAGAGTCTGGCTGGCTATTGTGTTTATATTTCGACTCCTTGTCTACGTTGTAGCCGCTGAACATGTCTGGAAAGATGAACAGAAGGAGTTTGAGTGTAACATCAGACAACCTGGCTGTGAAAATGTCTGCTTTGATCATTTCTTCCCAATTTCCCAAGTCAGGCTTTGGGCCTTGCAACTGATCATGGTTTCTACGCCATCACTTCTAGTTGTTCTCCATGTCGCTTACCGAGAAAGCAGGGAAAAGAGACACCACACTAAGCTGTATAAGAACCTGAAAAGTATTGATGGGGGATTGCTCTGCACCTATCTCATCAGCCTCCTTTCCAAAACTGGATTTGAAATAGGTTTCCTGTATTTATTTTACAAGATATATGGAGGATTTGATGTACCCCGCCTTGTGCAATGTGACATAAGTCCTTGTCCTAACACAGTTGATTGCTACATATCCAAGCCTACTGAGAAGAAAATTTTCCTGTACATTGTGGTGGTGACATCCTGTTTGTGCATAGCCTTAAATATAATTGAATTCAGCTATTTGATTTTCAAATACTCGGTCAAATGCTGCTTCAGGAATCACATCAAGAAAGTCCGAAACTCCAAAACTGAACATAAAAAAACAAATTCTATGGCTCACAATGGTACCACTGTGTCTCTTGACCAAGATTCACCCAGTATCCAAGGAGATGAAAAATATTTGGGTCACTTCCAACTATAACAAATAAAACAGCACTCAATTTAGGTTTTTTCCAGATATGTGTAAGGTTCACGAAATTTGCATCTCTTGGAATCTCCTTCTAAGGCAGGGGTATCAAACTCATGGCCCGAGGGCTGGATATGTCACATGCTGGCCACACCCACGCCCGGTTTAGTGAAGGGAAAAAGTCATGATACATCATGTGACACCGCCGTGAATGACACGAGTTTAACACCCGTTCTAAGGGATTCATTAGCATTGATGTTTCTGATACAGATAAAGCTAACTTAACTGTTGACATTTTGGTGCAGTTCTTTCAAAACATCTATTTCCATTCTTGATTTTTCCCCCCCAACCAAAGGGATAGTAATTTAACTTTTCCCATTCTGGTAACTACCAGAAATCCAAGCTGACAAGGCCAAAAGGAATCACTGGAAACCTAGGAGTTGCAGGAAAATTGCTGTATTCTATTAAGAGAAGCCTCCTTTAGGTCATCATGTCATGAAAAACTGTGCTCAATGATGGGAACCTTATTTTTTTCACCCTTTTTTTCAACATGCAACATTTTAGTTTTGTTTAAGGACATTTGATTGTACTAGTTTTCCTGCTGCGGTTATTTCTTCTGTGCATTATTAGCTGTGTATAATTTTAAAGTACTGTGTAAGTGTGTGTGTGGCCGCCTTTTTTCCTGTCATCTGTTCTTGTAAGTTCCTCACCCTATCATGGCTTCACTGATCTCTGGGTAAAATTTATTTGTTAGATTTAAAGGCCACCCAACTCCAAAGTGACTTTGGGTTTACATTTTAAAAAAATAGAAAAACAAAGATAAAATGCTGATATATGTCCAGACAAGTTATAAAAAACATACCAGACAGGAATTCCGCAGTCACTCTATCCCACCAAGGACCAGGAAAAACAGTCAAATTCTAAAAGATTTACAAAATGTTAAGATGGAAGCCACATAGATCTCATATGTGGTACGTATATTGTTCCAGTGGGCAAATGACAGAACTTAAAAGGCATTTTTTGGGGTCTCAATAGATGGCACTGTTTAATTGGTAGGTGAAACCCATCAATTCTGCCCACTCTTAATGGACAGGCATAAACCTGCTTTTGTAGGTGATAAGCAGCATCTTGAATTGTACTCAGAAGTGTATTGGCAACCACTGCAGCTTGCAGGATAGTGATATCATGCAGGCTGAGGCAGGCCAATCACAGCTTATGCTGCTGAATTCTGGACCAGCTAACTTCCATGGAGTCTTCAAGAGCAGCCCCATGTACAGCATAATACAGTAATCCAACTATGAGGTTATTAGTCTGGAGACCCTCCTGATTCAAGAATGGATGCAATTAGTATCAAATCATACCAGTGTATGAGGGATAAAGGTGGTGATATGGGGGCCTAGTCACATTATACTGAAGAAAGTATTTTTAGCAGTTCAACATCTGGAAAGGACATAGATTCCCCCTTCCAAGCATTATGAACAGCAGTGGCACAGTGGTTAGAGTGCAGTAATGCAGGCTACGTCTGCTGCCTACCGGCTGCCTGCAATTTGGCAATTCAAATCTCACCAGGCTCAAGATTGACTCATCCTTCCAAAGTGGGTATTATAATCATATTAGTATAGTATACTAATTATACTAATTATAATTAGTATTATAATTCTCACATGTACTGGGATGTTCAAAAGAAGGGGAGGGCATTTTAGCAATTGCCATTAACAGCTCTCTGCAGTTTGACATGATTTAAAGCACATTACTATGGTAGATCAAGCTCAGCTGGAAGTAAATGACATATCCAAGGACACATCAACCAATGGTGGAAAAAACAGTTCTTCTAATGCTATGATAAATGTCAAGGACCAGAAGAAAAGATTAATTTTTCAGGACTGCTCTGGCTAAAACATTAAATTCAATTTCATTGTTGTTATATAAGACAGAAATACAAAGTTGTCATGACATGTCCTTCACAGAAATTAATCTAATACATACAGAGCTGTAATTAGTTAAACAACCTGTTAATGCTAGGTTTCCCCAACTTTTTGGGTTGCATTTACAGTTGCTACATTTGTATCAATTTAATGTTTTGCTGAAACAAATATTACATGTTAAAAATAGTGTACTTTTATGCCAGAAGTGTTGTATCCAGTTGTTGAACAAATCAACACCAACACATGCCAATAGATTTCCCTCCTTTTCCCTCTAAACAGTCTTGGAATTACTTCAGTGATTGAAGCAGGTAATGAATTTACTCCCTTCCCATTCATTTGAATAATGAACTCTCAACATTTGAGGCTGCATAACATGGAATCAGCTTAAAATTTCACCTCTTGCCCTTCACTGCAATTCTGCAGGATACTGCACCCACAATTTAAAGCAGGGGTGTCAAACTGGTAGCCCATGGGCTAGATGCATCACATGCAGGCTACACCCATCCCAGCTCCGCGAAGGGAAAAAACATTGCAAAATGTCATGTGACAGCAACGTGCCTCTGCGAGTTTGACACCCATGATTTAAAGGAACACATAATTCCCCAAGAATTAAAGCTTTTTTGGAGGAGAGCAGGGTTGTAGAAGTAGAAAAGCAACAACACACACACACAGGGGAATAATCATTCTGTGCGCAGGAGCCTTGGATACAACCCAAAGTCACAAGTCTCATGTATTAAAGAAGTATTCCTAAACTACTTCCTCCTCAACCCCCTCCAACCCTTTAACATTTTGTTATGTGGCAACTGGGGTCAGGTATGTGCCATCTAAGATGCTTGACTCCTGGAATGGGTTTAGAAGCTATAACTATCTAATCAACTAATTAGGTCTACCAGCCACCCAAGTTGCTGTGAAAGTAGTTAAACGTGAAGATAATTGTTTAGGCTTTGCTAACTAGAATACATTTACATCGACTATTGCATTTCCTGCATCATCTTTAAGTCCATTAAGGCTAAATATTTAAAAAAATCAAGGCAGGCTTGTTTTTATTCTCACATTTTCCACATTCTTGGAAATCAGTTGCCATTTCTCCTCTCTTCACAATTCACTCATTCTTTCTCCATCAACTCTACATTCCATTATAGTATTTAAGGAGTGCAGAGTTTTATTGCTAGGGTTACTGTCCTGTCTTTTGTTTGTTTGTTTTAAAGTTATTAGAATGCTGTAAAACGTTAGTGGGGTATGTTTTAACTTCAAAGTGAAAGAGCCATTTCAAACTGCTTTGCAAGGCAAAGGATCCTCCTCTCCTATGTTTCTGTAGCTAATTTTGCAGTTAGTTGAACTCAATCACTAGGGTACACTCTGTTTTAAGATCTTATCTTATCTCAAAAAGGCTGTAATTCTCAGATGATTTTACACCTAAATAAACTTATGCTCACATCATCCATTTGCAGGCCTAAGAGTAGTTACTTCAGCCTTTAACTTGTGCCAGTTTTTAATGCCTCAAACGCCACTTGATATGGCATTTTGGAGAAGTTAAAAACCAAGGGTGGTTTTTTTTAGCTCTTTTATTGGTTCCCATTAAGGGCTACCATTCTGACATCTTTCTAGTGGATCTAAAACAACTGTGTGGTTTTCTCAATCAATAGTTACTCCACTCTGCACAGCTTATGTGCTCCTTATTCTTAATACAACAAAGTTGCTACAGATAACACCTCTGGAACTTTAGCTGGAGGAAAGGAAGAAGCCGGGAAAGCAAAGATACACAAAGTATCCTTTCGCCTTCTAAGGCATTCAGCGGAAATACTAAATGCAGATTTAGGAAAAGGGCCACATGTTTTATACTTTCAGTTACTATTTTTTTCAGTCACCTTGTTTTAAAGCCATGGTGCTCTTCGCTTTGTTGAACAAAGTCTAATAGCAATGTATCTCAAATTAGTGATGACTCCTCCTGCCATTTTTTTACTGTAACAATTTATCTTTTTCGAACCCAGTTATTGTGATTAATTTTGGAAATGTAGTGTCCTTCCTTGCTATTATACAACCCCTTTTCTTGTTGAACTCTGAATTCTTCCAAAATTACAATATGAAAGCATCCCAAATAGTCCCTGATGAGTCATTTTCTTGCCAAATAGAAAACCCATACTGAGCTACATCTGAGTAGACTCTACTTGGAGGGTCAAAACTGTATTTTATGAAAAGAACACAGGGTCTTATTTTCTTTTGACCCCCAAAATATCGCTTTGGCCTTATTATTGGGGGTGTCTTATTCTGGGGGTGCAAGAGGCCCCTAAACCTCAGCCCGCGGCAGGGGGACTGGTGGTGGAGACCCAACCAGCTGCTTCACAGGTGCCGCTCAGCTCGCCACCTCCAGCAATCACGGCAGCTTTTTCGTTGCTTTCTGTGCAAAGAGCACGAAGTGAGGAGGCGGGGCGGGGGGCGAAGGGGAACATGCCCCACATGCACCTGCCATTCATGCCGAATGGCCTTGTGGAGGCTGTTCCCGCAAACCCTAGCTTACGTGCCCTTTCTTAGTGGCAGCCGCAAAAAGAGTGGCCGCAAAAAACCTCTTGCCAGCCCCTAGCCCTGTCGACTTGGGACTGGGGGAAAGGGAACTGGTGCAGGAGCTCAGAGCAGTGGCTGGTGCGGGCTGTCTACGCAGCCATGAAGCAGAATCAGCGTGGCTAGGGTTTACAGGAGCAGCCTCCGCAAGGCTATTCCACGTGAATGACAGGTGCATGTGGGGCATGTTCCCCCCTTCAGCCCCCCACCTCGCCTCCTCACTTTGTGCTGTTTGCGCGGCAGCTGCACATACGTCTAATTATTTTGGGGGGGCTTATTTTAGCGTGTGCACTCAAAAGCCCAACTGGGCTTATTATGCGGACATGTCCTAGTTTCGGGAAAACACGGTAGGTGTCCAGAAATTCAATATTTTTCCTCCCAATTCAGGCTTAGCCAAAGCAATACAATTATTTTTTCAATCATTAGTTCACCTTAATACATTTTTAATTATTGGAGCATTAGTACTATTTAGGAATTGCCAATAGAACAAACAAATTTGATTTTTCTTGCCATTTCTCAAGCTACAAATTTTGCACTTAATTTCTCTTTGCTATTAAATTCCAAGAAAACTAAAACCATAGAAGTTATTGCTGTAACATAAAAATAACACTACATATTTGCATTATATTGTATATATATATTTAAATTCTGGTTTCTTTCTGTATACTATAGACTTAAGAATTTGGGCATAATGAATTTAAGCAAGAAGCAGATGAACCTTTCTATATTTCATATACCGGTAATTCCCCTCAGAGTTCCTCTATGGCAGGGGTGTCAAACTCGCAATGCCATGTTGTCATCACGTGAAATATCACAATTTCTCCCCCCTTTGCTAAAATGGGGGTGAGCATGGCCAGCGTGTGATGCATCTGGCCTGCGAGTTTGACACCCGTGCCCTATGATATTCGTGAATATTCAGATGAGATGTTTGCTCACATGAAAGCTGAATGGACGTTTGTATAGGCCTGTGATGGAGAACCTATGGCACGCGTGCCAGAGATGGCATGCAGAGCCCTCTCTGTGGGCATGCACAGTTGCCCCAGCTCAGCCAGCTGGTCATCGGGTTGCCTGTGCTCTGGCATGCATGCATGCGCACACGCACCTTCCAGTTTGAGCACTCTGCCTAAAATGTTTGCCATCACTGGTATAGGCTATTTTAGCACTCAATCCTGGTTCAAATCTGTCTTGTCTCCCTCTCTAAAGAATGTTGGTGTGTGTTGGAAATCAGCCTTCATCCAAGCAGGTAAACTGTATTTCTAAATCTGTTTTTCATTTGGCATGCACAGTGTAATTTCTTCACAATAAATATTTAAAAACACGAGAGTGATACTAGGGGAAAAATGTTATACAAAAGAACATTTTATGAGTCAGGCTTTGTGCAATCAGCTCCAATGGGAAACAGCCGAACATTTTTTTCTGGCTGAGACAGACTGGTAACAACCCAGTTTTACTGGAAATTCTTAGATCAGTTTTATTTGTATGGTACAATTTTTAAAATATTCTGAAAACAGCTCCAGATCCTCTTCAAGACATCTCTACTACTATTTGAAATGTTTTGTGAAGGCATCTTATTGTTATTGACCTAGATGCTGTAAACTATTATATTCATACAAGAAAACAGAAAGAAGCCCTCAGTCTGAACTGGAGGGTTTACTACTGCTCTGCAGGAGTACAGAGCACCAGCTTGTTAATAAGTTAATGGAATTGTATCAGAAACCAGGAGACTGATTTTCAGTCCTGCCCTAGGCATGAGGCAAGTTGGGTGACTTTGGACAATTCCCTCTTTACCAGAGGAAGGTAAAAGGCAAAGCATTTATGTAAATCTTACCAAGGAAGAAAGTCAGGATTTAAGACTGACTCAAAGACAAAAAAAAAGAAAAAAAGAAGAAGCATGAATTAAATTTAGGAACATTTATACGGCTTTCTTCTGTTCCGTTACATTGTGGAGTAAGGAAGAAGAAAAGTTATACTTTATCATTCTGACCAGTATATGAGAAACAATTTTGTGTTTCTTTCCTTATTCTTTTGTAAAAGAAGACTATGATACTAAAAAGTGGCCAATTTTCAATCTCAAAGTATGACCCATATAGCAATAGCACTTAAGAGTTATATACCTTTACAGTGCGTTTACAGCCTTCTCTAAGCGGTTTACATAGTTAACCTATTGCCTCCAACACTCTGGGTCCTCATTTTACCCATCTCAGAAGGATGGACGGCTGAGTCAAACTTGAGCCTGGTGAGATTTGAACTGCCAAATTGTAGGCAGCTGACAGTCAACAAGCATAGCCTGTAGTACTGCACTCTAATCACTGCGCCACAGAGGCTCTTATGATATGGTAGGATGAGGGAAGAGACTGGCAGCTATAACTAAAGTTTTTTCTATTAAACATCATGCTCCGTGTAGTTATTAACTAGTACATTAGTAGCCACAACTATCTCAATGGATATCTAGTAGGCAAGAAGAGATTTAGTTCCGGTTGCAACTGGGAATAAAGAAACTGTTTTGCCTCTTCTGAAGATCTTCTATTTGAATAGCACTTTTACGTTTTAATGCTACCTTGAACACATATTGCGAATATATATAAAGGTGGTAAATTTCAAAATTGATTCTTTAGAAAGCACTGTCTACAAAGCAGTGCTATAGAAGTTACTCTATACACCAATCAAAAATTTCAAAAGGAAAAGGATTTTTGCAAGATAAAATGTAAAAAAAACAAGAAATGAAATGTGATTTTATTTAAGGCAATACTGGGCTACTTCACAAATCACCACCTCAAATATATACACTGCTCCACACTACTAATTTTCTAGCACATTCACGATGGATTGTTTAATACCAAATGGTGTTTAAATTTTCATTGCCAGCAAAGTATTTAAATTTTACATGTCCATCATTTTATGGAAGTGGAAGCTTTCGATCTGATTAAAAGCAATGCATATGCAGTTGTAGAAAAACGTTTTGAGTTAGCTACATATGAATACTATCCAATAATATTGGACACTTGCAGTTACAAATACAACTGTGTCAGTATGTATTTTAACCATTTAAATGTGATCTGATAACTTTCTCTCCTATACACACAGTTTAGGCAAAATAAATTGGATATGGTAAACTCACCTATTGTAGTTTTTACTTCAAAAAGTTTAAGTTTAAAAGAACATTTTAAAAACTGGATCACTTAGTTACAAATTAAAATTCTGAATATAAATGTGTCATTTAATATTTCAGACTTACAGACTGCCATTTGCAGCAAATGATTTACAATAATAAATATATACAAAAATGTATCTACAAATAAAAAGTACTGTTATATATGAGCAGTGACCCGGCGAAAGATACCACAGACAATTCACAAAGATTTCAGTCATGGAAAAGGACAAATTTTGATAAAAAAATTGAGGTTTTGTTCAATTATTTACAAAACTGAAACAATGATTCTGTTCCAAGTCCCATAGGGATAAAAAATAAATTTACATGACAACTGTCATGAACTTGCTAGGTTAAATCACTTCAAAAAAAAAACAAAAAACAAAACAAAAAACACTTTTAAGAAATAGCATCATGCTCAATGGCTTCCTACTCAAAATTAAAAAAATGTGATACAGATATACATTAATGATCAGAACAAGGAGCCCGCTCATATTACCTGATTATTTTGTAACCTCTAGTTTCGCTTCCCAATGTCCATCAAGTCTTATTAGACTGACAATAGGTTTCATTTCCTGAAGCTGCTTCAATACACGCTCAGTGCAACCTTTAAAAGTCTTATCTAAAACTATTTTTACAGTACCACTACAGTGAAATTGTGATGGATTAGCAAACTGTACACGAGTTTCACTTTCTGAACATGATCGTGTTCTCACAACAGAGTTCTTTTCATTAGACTTTCTTGAGTTAGAATGAGAACGTTTCCTGGTTCCACAATTATTATAACCCCCCCTTTCTGTGTTTTTCTTCTGCTTCACTGCAGATTCTTCAAGGAACTTGAGGAAAGATACTTCAAATCCCATGGGCTTAAATGAACTCCAATCAAAAGTCGAAGACTGTTCTTCAACAGTTTGAATAGCAACAGCACTTTCTTGTTCTCTATGCACACTGCTTAATTCAACAGCCAAGATCTCTTCCTGCTTTTCAACTTTTCTCTTTTTACTTTGGGATATATTTTTTTCTTTGTTTGCTCTTTTAAAATTACTGCTTATGCTTTGCTTTTCTGAAAGAGAAGAACTAGTTTCCTGACAGTCATTATTTACATCAGAAGAGGCCTTTACGTGGTTTTCTGAACTTGCTAGATCTTCATTAATAAGTTTGGTAATAAAGAGTTCTGCAAGCTCATCCACTTCATCCTTCTCAGTCTTTTCCGGTTCTTTTGGCATCACCAGTGAAGACAGTCTCAAGTCCTCACCAGTGTCTGGCAAGGGTGGCTGCACTTCTTTTACATCACAAACCTTGTCCTCAGTTGCTTCGTTTTGCAAGAAAACCTCTTTTCCTGAAGGCGTTGCATGCTTATTTGAGACAATCAGGAGGTCCCGATGTTGTAAAGTAAATGCTTTAGATAATTTATGACATTTATAGTGCCGAATTACATTATTCTCACTTGTAACAACTGATGAACAACCTTTTATCATACATGGATATTGTAAAAGAAGATTGTTACTGCATTCAGATATAGCATCATCTTTTGGCTTTACTGAAAAAATATACTTTCCACACTTTAAAGAATATGTTTGATTATCACCAATTCGCCCTAGTTGGAAGTTTCTGTCTTCTACACTTATTGCTTTTCTTCGTCTGGCTCTAAATGATATTCTGTTTCCATTTTTCCCTTTCCTGTATTTTAATCCTTTGTATTTAATTTTCATGACTTTCTCCTGATTAGCTTTAATTGATATATTTTCCTGACCTGGCGTTAGGAATCGCCTAGGTCTTATTAAATGATCTTTATGCCTATCATTATGTTTATTAAAAATGTGTCTTAGAAGATTAGATCTTGTTGCATAAATACGATCACAACCTTCACAATCACATTTGTACATGCAATCTTCTGTTTTGCTCTGCTTTATTTTTATGTCATGATCTGTCTCAAGGTGAGTAATATAATTAACATATGTTGTAAATGATGATTTACATAAAGATTGATCACAGAGGAATCTTCCAACATCCAAGCACGACTTCATACTACCAATTTCTTCAGGAGTCATCTCATGAAGTTTCATATAGTGCTGAATAAGACTAGTAACTTCTTGAAATATCCTAGAGCAATTTCTTACTTCACATCTGAATTCTTTCACAGTTTCAATTGCATCACTCTCTTCTTCCTTACCAGCCTCTTCTTCTTTACTTGGTTCACTTTCTTCTTCTGCCTCCAAAGAGAATAATGGTAGGTCAGATTTATGTACAGCTTGATAGTGCAGAATCAAATTCTGTTGTATTGTAAAAGCTGCAAAACAACCTTGATGTACACACTTGTAAGGTCTATAAGGATTATAACTAGTGGGCAATTCCAAAGGCTTGGGAATTGGCTTTTTGTTCTTTTTTTCTTCTTCTTTTCTATGCCTTCTGATCTTACGTAATTTGGGCTGCACTTGATTATTATTAAGTATGGATATATTATGAATTTCCAGAGAAACTGGAACTATTTGGGAGGGTTTTTCTAATTTTTCAGATGTATCAGAAGTATTTTCTGGTATTGCTGCTTCTGGTATCAATCGTTCTGGAACTTTCATAGATTCCATGACTGGTTCTTCCTTTACATCAACCTCCTTAGTCAAGTGCGATTCTCGTTTACTTTCTATTAACAAATATGGCATGTTTCTTACTTCATTAGGTCTTGGTAACACATTTAGGGTTTTGCTTTGGGATCGTCGTCCGTAAGGCCTTTTTAACTTTAATTTTACCATTTCCTCTGTTGTAAAATGATGTACCAGCTGGCAGTGCGCCCGGAGGTTAGAATTTCTTGTAAACGTTTTGGGACAGTTAGCAACCACACATTTAAATGGAGCATACTTTAACTGGTGTTTTTTAATTTCAAGAATCATTTCTGCAGTGTACTGATGTATTTTGCTGTAGTGTTTAAATAATGCATCCTTTGTCATGGCACTATAATTACAACCTGGAGCCTGGCACGTAAATGGCTTATGAACTTTTTCAACAAGCACTGGATGTGTTTCTGAAGCTGTCTGGACAAGAGATCTGGTCTCAGGTGTTACACTTGGAATAAGGACTTGTGGCATTAGTGTATTTGCTGGAAGACAATGAGTTATATTATCTAGTACTTGATTTGATGTTTCACTTTCTAAATTCAGCTTTTTCAAGCCTTCTAAAATTTCCATAAGTTGAATGTCATCTTTATGAAAGGCTTCAAGCTCATGACTTTTAGCAAGAGCGATATTCTGTATATGTGTTATACATTGAGGTTTAGGGTGCTCTTCAGGGTTTTCAAAAACACATTGAGCAGTATTGTTTTGTGGGCTCCGTATTGCTTCAATGGATATCTCTTGAATTTCATTTTTAACTTCTATCTTCTGAGAATTCATAGCTGTTTTAATTATTTCAAGAGTTTTCTCAAAGTTCTGAACAATGTTATCATTTGAAATCTCAAAATTGGACTTCTCTGGAATGCAACATTCCAGAGTAACCTGAGAATCACTATTTTCATTTTTCAATGGCAAGGGAACCATCTCTACATGATTTTCTTTGATATCTGCTGTTAATCCACTGTTAACATAACTTAATTTCTTTGTAAGATTTTCCACTAATCCTTGAGTTTCACTATTTGCTATATTTGACTGAAAATTTTCTGTTGTTACTTGCATATTCTCTTCAACATTTCTAGTGATAAGCCCTAAATCTGCTAAATCATTAACTACCAATTTTTGTGAAATGTGAGGTACAACCAATGGAACAGGTGTTTTCTTCTTTTTCCTTGAACCACTATTTTCTTTTTTAGTCAAACTACATACTTCTGAATTTTTGATGCTACTTATGACTGAAACACGAGGAAGATTGCTTCCCAAATTATGCGTTGTGGCAGCAGAATTAGGAACCAGATGGGGGCACAAGCCATTTTCAATAGTCTTAAGTATTAAATCATCTGAAAAAACAGGTAAACTGTTGCATTCTTCTGATGAAATTTTGGTGTTAAGTGTTCTGTTTTGGTCTGTGAGCAAGGTAGATGGGTTGCAACTTGTTGGTAATGAAGGTGATATGCCTGGATTTGGTAAAATGGTTGCATTTATTTGTGTGGTACTAGTAACACAGTTGGTAGTAATTAAATCAGAATCAAAAGTGCTTGGAATTCCTGCAGTTTCCAAAGCTTGTTTGATAATTTCATTTCCTTCCTCATTTTCATTTGGATTAAAACTTGTCATGTTTGTCCGTGGAAACAAATTCTGCAAAATGGCAGTTGGCCGATTTTCATTAGCAAGCAGCTGTAGAAATGATGGTTCCTTAAAACATGCATCTGGATTGTAAGTTGACTCCTGTTGCTGTTGTAAGCTTAAAGCGTTTGAAGAAAGAATCATACTTGCAAGTAGGGAGGATTGTCCATTAAGCTGTAGAACTTCAGGGGAAATTTCAGATTCATCCAAAGGTTTGCAATAGGAACGTTTAGATAGATGACCACCAAGTGATCTGGGATTGGAAAAAACCCTGTAACATCTACTACAAATAAATTTGCCATCTCTGATAATTGCTGGCCATTTTGCCCGCTTATTATGCTTTGGCTTTTTGTCTTTTCCATCTGTACCTCGTCTACGATCCTTTTTTGTTTTTTCTGATATAGGAGGCTGTGGAGTGGTTTCACCGAAGTTACTTTCGTTATTTATTTGTGAAGGAAAGAGTATGTCAACACTTTCCTCTTTTGAAAAAGAATTCGTATTTCCTTCTAATTGGGAGGAAAAATGATTGGCATTCTCCATTTGTGAGAAGACAGAAGTCGGACTATTATGAGCTGGGGAAGGAAAAAGAGAAATGAGCCCATTTTCTGCTGGCAAAGGAAGAAAAGGATCAGAACCACTGTCAATGTTCAGAGGCATAACTGGCTTTTCTAAATCATCCATCTGTGAAGGTAAAGTTGCACTGGACATACTTGCCAACTGAGAGCTTAAAGCGTTTTCTGATTCATTTTTAATATGAGAAGAGAGACCAACATTTTCCACTATTGGTAATAATGAGTTAGTTGTATTTTCCAAGCGTGTTGGAAAAAGGACATTTGACAGTTGCTGCAGCTGACTTGTACAAGTAGGATTTAAGGTGGTTTTGGTTTGTTGAGGAAAAGCTTCATTAGCAGTAGTAGATACTTGCGATGGTAAAAAATAAACTGGTTTGTTATCATTTGGCAGGTTTTGCAAACTTATTTTTTTACTCTTCTTATTCTTCCACTGGATTTTAAATTCAGCATATTGATCAGGATGTGCTGTCTTCATATGCTTTCCAATGCTCTGAGAAGAATGGTAGATTCGCGTACATCCTTCAACCTGGCAAGCAAACCTCTGAACTGGAGCTGCCAATGGTACAATGGGTAAAAAGGTACTGCCTACAACGTTCTGGGTAGAAGCAAGTGGAACTTCTCCTAAATTCTTCAGAGGCTGATTATAGAGATTAACAGCTGGCCTAACATTCTCTTCAAGCTGAAGCTTTGGAGAAAACAAATTCTGACACTCTAACTGATTTTGCGTGCTGAAGGACACATGGCTACTCTCTTTTTCTTGACTTTTTGTTGCAAGAGCATCAGGTTCAAGCTTGGCTGAGTTCATGGAAATGGTTTGAGGCTCACCAACACAACCATCCTCCTTCCCTTCATGGAAAACAGAAAGGTCACTGCAAGTATTTTCAACTGTTGAGCAAAATGGATGGATGACAGATGCACCAACATCTATGGCAGTATTTACAGCAAGTAGTTTTCCTTTTTTTGCCATGTTCTCTCGAATTTTTTGGCCTAGAAGAGGTATCAAAACATTGCTGGCTGGACCTAAAGATTCTGTCCTTGCTGCAGTAGTCAAATGTTGTTCCCTACTACGAACAGAGATTGAATTAGGCTGCTCCAGTACATTGGTTGATAGTTTTGTACTTTCAGACTCAACTGATTCATCATGGATCTCATCTGTGACATATTTGTCTACTTTGGCACAGTTATTTACATTACTGTCAGGTGGTAGCACCAGCATCTCTTCTGGATGAACTTCTTCAGTATTTTCATTATTTTCTAAACTCTGAGAAGAGTTGCCATCACCATCAGACTGTAATATTTTTTCAGATTTAGTGTGATCTTCAATATGCTTCTCTAATTCATTCTGTGAGTGATACACTTTCCCACAACCTGCAAGTTTGCAGGTGAAAGTATTATAGTGCTGAGCTTCATGATCGTAAAGCAAATATGCTTCTGAAAATACTCTCCCACATTTGGGAAACATGCATCTTGCCCTAAAGACTGGGTGTTCTTTTCTGTGACTCAAAAGCTCAGCATAACTGTTAAAGCTAGCCTTACACTTAATCTGTATACAAATATAAGGTTTGATACCACAGTGCATTTGTAAATGATCATTAAGATGGGTAACACTTACAAAATGTCGTCTACAGTACTGGCAAATTACTTTTTTGCTCTGCATTTCAAGAAAACGTTTAGCCTCTTCATTATCTTTGTGACTTTTTACGTGGGCAATCAAATTCTTGAAGTATTTAAAGCCTTTTTTACACAAGGTAACGGGGCAAGTAAACTCATTGACAGGCAATGGCTTTTGAACTGGAATTACTTCTGGAATGTAAGGTTTGTCTTTCTCATAATTTTCATCATCTGAGCCATCGTTGTCATTAAAAACAATGAAGTCTGCCGCATAAAGACTATTCTTTTTTATGTGTCGTTGTTCTTGCTTTACTAAGGTATTGTTCTTTCTGTTTATACCAGTGGTTGCTGTTTTGGGTGGCCGTCCTAATTTTCTCAGTGGTTTCATTGCAGCTAGTCTTTCCTTACTGGATTTCTTAACATGTAGTGTTACATGAGGAACAAAAGTTTCTTTAGAATTAAAATTTTGTGCACATATTGGACAACTATAAATCCCATCCTTGTAGTGTTTCTGTGCATGTCTGACTATTCTATGTCCAAGAAATTCCTTATCACACAGCACACAATATTGCATGTATGCTTGCCAGTTCCTGAACCTAGCAGATATGAATCCCCTCTCCCTTAATTTTTTAATTTCTCTGTTTTTCTGTTTCTTATCTCTAATGCCTCTGAGCAAGTTTGTAGCTTCATCGAAACATCCAGAAATCCCATTTGCTGAAGTGTCTTTGTTCTCATCTTGACAGTCCTCTACCTTTTCATGCATTTCACTATCGTTCAGTTCATCTATTGAAGATACAATTGATGCCTCTTCTCCCATCAAGGCTAGACACTGACGTTTTAGCATTTTCCAGTCCCAAAATTCTGGATCAAAAGGCCACTGAGTTTTTAATACAAGTAAAAGCTCACAGCGTAATGAATTTGGAATTGGAAGGTTTTCTTCATCATATTTCTGGTCAGGCTGATTATACAACATTTCTACTGCATAATATGCATCCACAGTAGGTTCAAGAAGAAATTCACTTAGTTGGCAAGCACGTTTAACTTCTAAATCATCAGGCAATAAGCAAGATATTGTCTTGCAAATGGAAATTTTGACTTCTGTATTCTCACTAGCCTCCAAGCGTAATGCTTTCACACAAAGTTCAATACAGGTTGCAAGACCAGCAGCATCAATCTGTAGAGCAAAAAACAGATTATATTGTAAATGTAATACCAGTTCCTAAATATATAAATGACATGCATGCTTAGATTTTGATTTCAATTAATTTTGCATTAACTATAACATTAGGAATTCCCAGTGTTAATTACCTCAAAGGGGCAAATGCTAATTTCAAATTTTCATTTATTTGGGATTCATACTCATTCTAAGAAATACCCTTAATTTTTATGTAAAACATTAACTTTTGTTATAAGAAATATGGATTTCAGCAAGGTCTTTGGTTTATCAACAATATTCCATTTATAAAATGCATTACTATGAGGAAATGTCAATTTGAGATTGAGATTGAGTCAGTAATCATTGATTAAGTAAATTCCATTCTTGAAAACCTATTCATTTCACAGGGTTGTTGTTATGGGGAAAATAGGAGGAAAAAAGTATGTTGGGTATGTTTGCTGCCTTGAGTTATTTGTAAAAATAATAAAGGCAGAATACACATAAACAAATACATTGTTTCCAAAGAAATGCAAGGAGAAATGTATTTATGCAACAGAAGACTGAAATATGCCCAATGGAATGGGAATATAACATTTAATTTAAGTCAGTGCTTCCCAAACTTGGGTAAATTATCTAAATTTCAGTAAAAATGTTTTTCTTTGGACCCAGTATTCATCACCACAGGGAAATTTAAATTGACTTAAAGATTACCATTTATCCTAAAACAGATTTGAAAATCTCCCAAATTATTTCTATTAAGATAAAATTGATGAAATTATCAATAGATAATTGATCATTCAAGGATCATTTAATGATATTATTTTTATATCACAGATAGTCCTCAATTAAGACCATTCATTCAGCGACTGTTCAGAGTTATAAAGGAAGTTATTTATGACTGGATTGATAAAGACTTTTTGATAAATAGTTTGAATAACGAAGGAAAAGGTTTGGGCAGCATTGGTTTAAGTAAATAACATGAGACATAACAATGGCATTCCATCTCAGAGTCCACGGAGTTTACTTCCTGTAAAAAGCTGACAAGTACATTTTTCACCAAATAAATATTGGAATCTATGGATTGTGAAAGAAAAAATTAATAAGAGCCACACAGAAGACAATTATCAAATTTGTTATTTCAACAAAAGATATATCTGAAGTTGTCCAAAGGTCCCTAGCTATATCTTCCATCTAATTGCTAAAATAATTCATTTTAAGAATTTTATCTTAAGAGACCTTAACACATTAAAAGAAACTAACATCTTCCTATCTGATAAGACCTTCTTATCTAACTTCACGTGGGATCTTAACATTCAATGTGATTTCAATTAGCATATTTTATTTTAATTTCACACTGTGATAAAAATAATTATGTTACACATATTTACCTCAGAATTTATTATTTTAATCAGGAAGAAAATGTGATACACAGTCTTTGTTAATACAGATAGTTGACGGCATCTCTCCAAATATATTTGTGTAGAAGGTTCTACCCTTTGCTGTAGTTTACTCCAGAAAAGAGTCAGTTCCCTGAAAACAGAATTTTACCAAAAAATTAACTGTATTAATAAGGAAATAACACAGAATTAGTTTATCAAACTAATTTTCAACTGCTGGGAAGATAGGTTTACAAGAGGAATGCCACCATGCTCTTATTTATTACCATTAAATGCCACTTTTCAGAAAAATAAGTTTATTTTTTAAAATCATATCCAGCACACATATCTAATATCTATGGGAACCTTTGTCTGGTCACCAGCTTGGTAGTGGAGCCAGTCATGCCTTGTATTGGGGGGCTTTAACCTCCCTGCAGTTGGGTCATGTCTAATAAAGTCCAATTTAGAATCTCCATAATAACTATGGACTTATTCAAGGTAATCTTGGCTCCAACGTATATAGGCAGTCAAGTTAAACCTTGTTGCTACCTCAAAACATTTATTATATAAACTGAATGTGAAGAGTACTATCATCTTTTCTCTGTCACTGTCAAATCACTTTCTGATCCAAATGCAACTGACTGCCACCCATTTCATATGCATGACTGAATATATTCAGATGGTTCACCAGGGTCCTTTATAGAACTGTCTGGTTTCCAACAGTATGTGGTGATTTTTCTGACACTCTATCAGGCAAATTGGTTTAGGACCTGGTCTGTAACAAGTAAGAGGCAGCACTTAGACTGATAAAATTACTCTCCAAATGGCCTTTCTCTATTGGCCAATCTCAGAGGGCTCCTTTATTGTCAGAAGACCTATGGAAGATGAAGCAATAGAAATGCTGCTTGAAGTACAAGTGGATAAAGTACAAGTGGATAAAGAGGGAATATGACTGAACACAGGTACAAGACCAGTTCTGGCCTGTTCCAGCAATAAAGTTCGTAAGTTGTGAATCAGAAGCCCTTTTGCAGGTGATTAACTCTCTTTAGCATTAAGAGCTACTCAGCGAAGTTACCAATGAGACCTTGTAATTAGTTAGGACAGTTTGCTTGAATTCACTTGGGTGGGGTCTTTGTAATGACTGGGGCATTGTCCTGTGCCATTACCTAGGATTCTTTCTGGCATGTAATTTTCTAAAAAGTGGGCACAGTGCCCCTTCAGTTATCTAATTACCTGTCCTTCAGGCAGCTGGCTGGAAGGATAGTTTCTAAGATCTGGGAGACTGTGAATTCCTCATTAGGGAGGGGGCAAAGGCCAGCAGCCCTTAAAGGTATTCTGGTATGTTCTTCCTCAACAGACCCTCCTTGAACCTGAAGACATTAGGAGACTGTTGCTTGATTTTCAACCTTTTCTTTTTCGCAGAGGTTATTGAGACAATTACTTAGGGTCAATTACAGAGTGACTTAGACTAAATTTATTACCTGGATCTTAACAGTCAGGGTTCAGACCCAGGCATGGGGCAGATACATTCTTGGTGGATCATCTTCGTTAAAGAATCTGGACAGGGGTAGAATACCTGTCCTGGTCACTTTGCATCTCCAAACCACCTTCACTAGTGCTGATAATGGTATTCTTCTGGACCTTCTAAAGGGGTTGAGGATTGGTGGCATTCCTCTTTTTTTAGTAGTTTCACTCCTTTCCTGGTGGAGGTTTCCAGTTGTTGGTAATAGGGGAATAGAGTTGGTTGATCCCTGGTGGGATGCTGCAAGAATTAGTTCCCTCCCTTCTATTATTTGATATCTACATAAAGTCCCTGGGGAGGCTATCTGGCAGTGTGAGGTCTGGTATCATTAGCATATTGATGATATCCAGTTTTACCTGAAGACCCCTAGCAGCACTACAGTTGCAGTTGAAATCTCTCCTGAAGATTGTGACAGTCTGAATGGGATAGAATAGATTAAAATTCAACTCCAGCAAGACAAAGTTATTGTTTGTACACTAGGTCTCTCCTAGTGTGTGGTCCCAGTAGTGATTCTGGATGGGATTGCGTAACTTACATTACTCTAAAGAAGTAATAGATACTTCAGATGAGCAGATCACAACTTTATCTAGGATATGAAAACTTCGTTATGATGGCTCATGCTCTCTTCACCACAAACTGAGACTGCTGTAATGCATTCTACATGGCATGCCATTAAAGACTTGTGAAAAGTTTTAATTGGCAGAAAATGCAATGGCTGGTTGCTTACTGGCAATACTTGGCAGGATAACATTATGTCTTGCAGGCCCTGCACTGGCTCCCTATTAACTTCTCAGTACAATTTAAACAATGGTATTAATTTATACAGCTTTTAGGACTTGGCCTTGTTACCTGTAGGATCATCTCTCTCCACTGTAGTTACCATAGTCAATGTTATTGTGCCAGGAGAAGCACAAAGTGTTCTCCATTTTGGGGTCAAAACTCACAATAATTATTTTTCTGTAATAGGCCTGGCCCTCTGCAATTATTTCTCATTAAGAGGTTCATTTAGTTCAGGCATGAAAAAGAAGCAGAAGACAGAACTCTATTGAAAGCTACTTGGGGTAAGATGCCACTTAATTACTGTTAAGGGTTTAGATATATTTTTTGTACTGCTATGTATTTTGTGTTTTATTCTCACTTTAGACTACTGAGGTGTCTGTTCAGATTGCAGTAGGATAGAAATTTGAAATAATTTTTCTGAGGGCATTCTACTACTCATTAACAGAAGAATGAATTCCAGGGTCACCTTATTGGCATATAAATTTAATAAATAAAATTAATATATAAAACACCTTATGCATTTTGGCAGAAAAACACAATCCTTTAAAATGAAGAATACTCTTTGTGAAATTATGGTGATCTTTTCTCTAAATTACTAAAGATGACCATGAGGAAAAAATTTAATTTTTGTGTTTGTTAAGAGGATGAAATATTGTTCATCTAAATTCTTCCTGAGGCTGGAGTCGAGTTAAAAAATTAAGAAAGCTACAAATCATAATTCACTACTACTGTTCAAGCATTATTTTCAGTGATATGTTAAATAAGTCAAAATTTTCAAACCTAATTTAACATTTCTAAATACTAAAAGTAAAATTTCGAATGTTACCCTGGAAGAATGGGTAGTATAAGTTTATGTTTATTTTAAAAATCTGGTTATTACCAAGAAATGGTAATAAAAATATATTGGAACAAGAAGATTTCATAACCACACAAAAAGATGCCATGAAATGCAGAAAAGATTATAAAAATATTGTCTGCAACATGTATATATAGAACATTAAATTTTTAATGAAAAAAGACACCCAGAAACTGATGTTTTGAAGACTTTAAAACTAATGTTGCTATGTAATAATCAATATGCTACATGACCTTTAATTTAAAAAAATAACAACATGAAGGGCATTAGTTATCTGGTGATAAAAGCCTTTTTTTTACTGCTAAATGTGACATATGCTGACCACAACAGAGTTCAGACTCGAACCTACCATGCACAATACATCTCTCCTTGCTGCAGCTGCCGAGATAAGAATGCTGCACACAGAATCAGAGCACTCTTTTCATCTCCTTCTGATTCTAGGTTACAGATCATTTCTAAAGCATCTTTACAGTCTATATCTGAAATCTGTAGGACAAGGTAAATCATGATCAATAAAACCTTTATTTTCAAATGAACCACAACTTGATAGTAATATTTCAAAATGCTGGAAACTTTCAAAAATAAATGGGCTGGATATTAACAACTTAAAATTAAAGGCTAATTGAATTATCTTCCTATTACACATTTATTAATTCTCCTTTTCTTCCACATTAATATTGTTCATTAGACCTTAGAATGTTTTGAGGCAAGTGTCAAGCCTTTCAAGGTGCACATGGAACCTTGGTGTTTCAGATCATGTGCCTATGTTTGAAGTAAAACCAGAGGTTTTTTTCAAAAATAAAACAAATTCTTATATATTAAATCTATTACCCAAACTGTGATTCTATGCATATTGTGAAAGAAAGAAAAAAAGACAGCGAATATGTTTTCCAGTCAGTCTTGACTCTTAGTGACCATCTGGAGCACCTATAGTTTTCTTAGCAAGGTATTTTGCAACTGGTTTGCTATTGCCTGCTTCCTAGGGTTGAGAAAGGGCGACTGACTCTAGATCACCCAGCCGGCTTTGTACCTATGGTTGGCACTATAACTCACAGTCTCCCACTTACTAGACTTCCCACCTAGTGCAATAGCTACCTTAATTATTTCGTATCTCAAGTAATGCTGCAGAAAACCATACCCAGAATTATCATTTATTATTTCAAAAAAATCTGTACAAAGTATTTGACTTATGACTGTTTGCTTAACAATGACTCAAAGTTATGACAGCCTTGGCTAAGTAACTTGTACTCACTTATGACTTGTACTCACACTTACAACTATTGCACATCCCGATGGTCATTTGCAATTTGGCTTCTTGGCATTTGGCTCACATTTAAGGCTGGTTACAGTATCCTGTGGTTAAATTATCACAATTTGCAATCTATTTTGCCAATTTCCACAAAAAAATGCCCACTGGGAAAACTGGATTTGATAATCACATGATTTGCTTAATGACTGCAGTAAGAATTGTGGTAAAACTGGGTCCAACTCAATTTGTAACTCCAATGACTTATGATGGAAATTTTGGTCACAACTAGTAAAAGCCCATTTGAAAAAGCTGATTTGTTTCAGTGGTTCCCTTAATGACCACCAATATATATTGTTGGACGACTGGGTACAACTGCAATGACTTATGACAGAAATTCTGATTCCAATTGTGGTAACAAGTTGAGGACTAACAGTAATGAAACACTGTTGCTAATCAATTGCAAAAGAAATGCAAGAAATTGGAAGACTTAATTCCTGCAACCCACAATTTTGTCTTATATAGGTAGCCCTTGTTTAGCAACCACAGTTGGGGCTGGCAACTTGGTCATTAAGCAAAAATGGTCACTAAGTGAAACTGTGACTATACTTATGACCTAACTTCAGCTTATTTCATAATTTTCAGATTATGGTTTCCAATACTTTCCTCTCTAGAGAAAGGAATTTTGTTTTGAGAAACAGACATAAAATGTACTCACCTCTTGCATTAGTTTTTCATTTGGCGATCCAGAACAAAGACAGACCAGATAGGTTTGCTTAAAATTGCCTTTGCTGCTGATTTCTGGGTGGTCTGAGCATAGTTTTGCTAATGCAGTTGCTTGAGATAATTGCTTTGTTTTCACCAAATGCTTTATACGCAAATCCAGCAGCACAGGGCCTTCGAAGGCTAAAAATGTATTCACTGAAAGACAGACCATTGCAGGCAATATTATTTCCCCATACAATTAGCATATCAAATCTGCATAACCCTGTTAATATGCAAGACAAATATATTATTAGAAAAAAAGGTAATTATAGAACGCTCAATAAACCAAATGCCTGGACAAGATACAGTCAATTTAGTTCTAACAATAAAGGGCAAGAATCTCAGTTCTTCAATGTCACAATCAACTTAATTGTAGTTATATAAAATTATAGATTGAAAGCAGACCCAGGCCAGTATTTGACTCCCATGAATGATTCCTATGTCTCAGCATTGACATAGTCAATTGGTTGATTTTGTTCTTCCAATGCAAAACAGGTATACACAAACAGAAAATATGTTTGGCTTCAATCTTTAAACAAATACAATGTATTCTATAAGTTCCCTGAACTCTAAATTGATCATGACTTGGCAGAAACAAAACCTGCGATATTTTGTTGTCCTGACGTTTGACCGATATTTTTTTTTCAAGGATGCAGAAATGATTTCACAGACCAAGTAGACCCCAATCTTTCCGGTGCTTTCCTTTCCCTACCTTCTTTGCCAGTATTCACCTCACTGACTGCCAGCCAGCATCCCAGTGTAACATATCTTATCAAATATTTCAATTTACCCAAGGCATCTCTTTACTTTCCCTACCCACAGCTGTCATTGTCACCAAGATAATATTCAATCCTGAATCCACATCCCCTCACCACGAGCCAACCATATTTCAAACCATATCCAAACACACAGGCTTTGGACACTAATCAATTGCAAAAAATTACCTTTAAATTGTTTTCAGTATGTATTCAACCCTTGCTGAGGAGACACTATAATCACTGTAGTTTAGGAAAAACCTGAGCTACCATGATTTTGTGCAGAAATTAGTGAATGAATGGGCCAGTTTAAGACTGTTTTTCTTTAAGCTATTGATATCATAAATCACTAATTAATTTATGTGTAAAAAGTGGTAGAAATTGGGTCTTCCTGGGTAGAATAAATGAGAAACTAAAGAAACCAGACGGTTTATTTATAGTTATGACTCATCTATAAATATAAAACTACTGTACACAATACAGGAATAAAACTATACCGCCAAGAGTAATTTTAATTAATAATAAACTCAATTGCACCACAAATTTTCCACAGCCTGGCTGGATTAAGATGATTTATAATATGAAAACTGATACTCCAACAGGTAAACCAATTGCTTTAATTACTTTAGGAAGGTGATGAAATTAGATAAATGGGATAGATACCAGTGTCAGTGAAAACAGATACTGAACAGTTCTTCTGTAATGCACTCCTAGTCTACACCCAAATGTGTTCCAAAAGGTGGAGAAAATGGGGGTGAAGGGGTTGCTGATAGAGAATGTTAACAAATTCTAGATTTAGTCCTTATCCAACTTGATATTACAGATGGAACATAATCCATTATTATTTGAGGAAGAAAAGACAATCATGATATATCATATTTTTGGGAATATAAGATACACCGGAGCATAAGATGTACCTTAAGTTTTTGGAGAGGAAAATAAGAAAAAAAATCTGCCTCTGCCTACCAGCATCCATGAGTAGCATTTGGGAGGAAAGCTCTGTTTGGGAGGGGCTACCTTTGCAACCTGCAAAAGCTTCGTTTTTGAGGCGATGGTCTGTGGCAAGCCCTGCAGCCTGGAACAGGTATAAAACGCGGAGGCGAAAGGGTGGGCAGGGCTACATTCAATGTATAAGACACACCCAAATTTTCACCTTCTTTTTTTGGGGGGAAAGGTACGTCTTATACTCCCAAAAATATGGTAATTAATAAATATAATGATATCTAAACTGATAAAACATGATTTGCAAAGATTTTTAAAAGAAGAAAAATACCTCTAATTCTTTTAATAATTCAGATTAAGATGGATGGCTTTAAGATTTATTTAAGTAAATAAGATAAACATTTTTAAACATTAGAAATAGTCACTGTACACTAATGTAAAGCAACGAAAAAATATTTAATAGAAGAAATGAAAAGGTTTTATATTAACTAGAAAAATTAAAATGCATATACAATTTGACTGTTAACACAAAATGATAATAAAGATTCAAAACCATCATGACTCAGCTCTGTGGTTCAAAGTAATATAGGTTTAGTGTCAAAAAAGATCGCCTCTTAGGCTGTAGTTATGAACTCTAGCCATAAAAATATTTCTTAATCAATTGTTAAAATGTTGTATTACATAATATTTTGTATGTAATACAGAATTTGTACACTAAGATAGAGTACAATAAATTTAAGAAAAACAAGGCAGCCATTACTAAAAATACTCATCTTAGAAATATACTCAGTGAGTTATGTCCTTCTGTTATCAAAACAAAATAACTGGAGAAACAAACAGGATTTTGATAATATGTAGCAGATAATAAATGTCATAGTGAAAGTACTCAAGTTATTTATTTATTTATTTTTAAAAACCTTTCTTTTGAAGTCATAATCAATTGTATGTAGAAAATGGCTTCCAATCATCATCTTAAAATAGGGACAAATTGGCTGCAAATATTTAGTCCCAGGCTATCAAAATGAATGTTATAAGATTCCAGTTGGTGTCCTGATTACAGTCTTGGCTACTGCATTCTGCACTAGCTAAAGCTTCCCAGTTTTCTTTAAAGGCTGCCCTGTGTATGATAGCTCTGGAGAATATACTGTGTTTCCCCGAAAATACGACCTGTCCTGATAATAAGACCAACCCTGCTTTTTGGCGTGGGGAAAAATAAGCCTTCCTAAAGGGGTGGGCATGACCAGCATAGCAGGCAGCCCTTGCCTTCCCCAGTCAGCCAGGGGCAGCTGGGCCCCTTAAACCGGACTCGCGGATCAGCTGAGCTGATTCAGAGCTGCCTCTCTATTCTCCCCCCCCCCAGTGTTTTTGGCGCTCATCTGCCTCCCATCCAATTCCCCATTGTCTAAAAACTCCTGGCCCCACTTGCAAGAGAGCAGCTGCCTGACACCTCTTGCCAAGTTGTGCCCACCCACCGGACAACCGCCCCTCCGCCGGGCACAGCGCCATTCACCGATGGAGCAATAAGAGGCCGGTAGGGCCAGCCCCCTGCAGCAGAGTCTTCCGGCAGCCGGGGCAGAGTCTTCCGACAGCGACCGCTGTGGAAGTGCGCACCCCGCTCTGTGCTTCCAGCTGCATGCGGGGCTGCGACTCCCTTTGCTGCCTCTCTGCTTGACCAGCCTCTTCTCTGCAGCTTCTCACAGTTCGCCCCACCCCATCTGCCACCTCCAAATTGCATCGCTAAAGGGGACGGGCGGCTAAGCAAGGGATGGCAAGCTAAAATCCTCTTGCCGTCTCTTTCCCCCCCTCCCTGGGCATGACAGGGCTCCTGCCCCTTACTTAGCCACCCGCCCCCTTTAACGATGCTAAGGGGCAGGAG
>JANHFT010007913.1:15562-37464 GCA_032467955.1 Pseudoxenodon macrops | reverse complement strand
ATCACCACGAAACTGTCGGGAAACTGATTTGTGAATATATATGTTATTTGTGATGTATGTCTAGTTTTGTGTTATTGGATAAAAATTAAAAAAAACAACAACAACAAAACAGCTAATTGAACAATTCTCATGTGATCTGGTTGTTTGCATCTGACATTAATTTGTATTTCAAATTTCTTTCACTAAGGATTGAAATTCATCCAGTGCCATTGTCATTCTTAAGGTTCCTAATAGCTGAAAAGCAATTTCAGCTAATAAGCAAATTTCCAAATATGATTTAACAAGGAAGTATGTGAAGTTGAACCTTGTGTCCATAAAGACACCGACTACAGTTTAGGCAAAGATGGTGTTCCCTTGTCTCCCAGAGCGCCAAACCCACCAGAGATTACTGTCTTGTGGTCTCCTCATGAGGAACAATTGTATGAGTGATCCCAACGCTACCCCTAACTGAAGAGGGATCCTGAAGGGCCAATCCATTCATTGGTCTTCATTCCGCCACACTTGTGGGGTCTTCAGTTTGCCATTGCTTCCCTGGAAGACACCAAATAGGGCCTATTTCTGAACAGATATATATACACACAGGGTTGCATACTAAACACCAAAAACAGTTTTTGAACCAGCCACATAAATAGATTAAAAGTTGGGCAGCCACCATAGAAAACGTGTAATGATTAATATAATAACTGCTCACTTTGGGTTCTTAATCAAGCCATTGAATTACTGCAGCTTTTATGTTCTCTGCAAAACCAAGCACATTAACTGTTTTAGGATGGATGCTAAGACTGTCTAGTAATACAAATAATTAATTTAATGTAATAAAAGCAACTGGCAATTCATGCTTTATATAAATGAATTAGAGGTGGGAAACATTGGCTTTAAATATAAATGTCAAACCATCTTAATGTTTCAGTTTCTGCTTATGTACACTTCCTTCCCTACCATCTAGTTACTAGGATACTGTTCTATGACAACCTCTTCATTAAAAATCAAGTGGGAGTTGAGAAAGGTCAGGGAGTCCTTTTCAATAAAAGCAGAGGGAATAAGGGCCTTGCCTGAAGGAATCCTTTCTCCAGCCACTGCTTATAGGGAGACAGGGAGAGAAAATTACTGTAAACATATTCCACAAGTGTATCTATAACATTTCCCAAAAACACCCCTCATATAAACAATCCAGAGTGTGAACACTGAAATATAAAAATGGGGGAGGGAGGAGGGCTCTTGTGCTCAGTGATGCTTAGTTTCTAGTTGATGTCAGGATGGAGCAAAAATTAACGTGTTGCCATGAGTGTGGAACAAGGCTGCAAAGGCAACTGAAGGCAGGAAAGGCTCTTGTCAGGTCTGCCATCTTTGGCTTCGCACCTTGTTTGCATCCTGCCATCAAAGGCTGGGAGGGACAAGAGGGGGGGAGGGTGATGACAATTGGGCAATCAACCTGCATATGTAAGTGATGGGAAATTGGGAGGGGGGAATGTCGGCTTGACGAAGATCGGGGTTGCTCAGAACCAGTTTGTACAAGCCATGCACCCTGAGAAAGAATGTGGATTACCCTAAACATCTCAGCGTTCTCAAAACACCTGGGAGAACCCTTATTGGCTGAAGACAGACTAATCATGGTGGGAGTACTGGGATGTGGGGAAGCTTTCTGTATCTTTTGAAGGCGGGAAATGTATTTCTAAACTGACTTTACTGAAACCAACATCTTTTAGTAAAAGAACCGATCACTTCAGCTAAATGGAGTCGAGGGTCTTTCTTTCCTAAGAGATCACACTGGGGCAGCTATTTATTTACCCTTGAAGTCCATGGGTACCATACAGACACAGAAGGGCTGTAACTGTCTGATTACATGACTGAGGTAGCAAATTACAGACACTTTTTCTGGAGGAGGTTCTGGCGGGTGGAATGGGGGGGGGGAGGCTGTAGCAGGGATGGCCAGGAATGGCCAGAGTGGACAAGTACTGAAGTCCATGTCTTAAGAATAGTGCAACTTTAATTTCCAATGACTTGCATTTTATATTGCTCTAGCTGCCTATTTATAAGTCTTCTTCACACATCTAGCTTCTAAGTATCATTTTGCATTTTTCCAATGTTTAAACTTGCAGACTGAACTCAGGAACAGAGGGAAAATAATGTACAGCAGTGACAATGGCAATGATACAGTTGGGTCATGGCGCGAGGGCTTAATATAAGTATCTTGTCCAAGGTCAGAATGATATGGCTGCTAATAAGAGCAGTTTCTTTTTTTATTACCTTCATTAGAGGTTATCTTAAATCTGCAAACATCTTCTTGTTCTATTAAAACTCTGTTGATCCCAACAGTTAAAGAGCTGAATATGCAAACTGCATTTTATCTTGCATAATTAACAAGCTAGTCTTAAGTTCTGCATAAGTCAGCCTTATGGGGCTTAATAGGAATAAACTTGCAGAGATTTGAACAGAACAAAATCTCTTTAATTGGAACCAAAATTATAGAGAATGCAGCTTTTAAAAATATGAAATACAGCTCAAACAAGAAGACGTATTAGGTAGGCAATCGGAGGTCTAAAATGTCTTTTAATGCAGTCTTCAGCCATAATTGTGAACGAGTGAGTCAGTTAGAGCCGTGTGTTTTGTACAGCTTCTAATTATTACTACTGAACAAGAAAAGAGTTAAATGTCAAATGTTTTCACATGTTCAAAAATAAAGCTTTAGGCAGAAAATGAGAGATAAAATTTCCACCAGCATAAAAATGCTGGTGTGATCAGATAAGATCTCTTTTTCATAAAATGCAGTCAAGAGTTGGTGTTAAGGTTATCAGAGCCTGATTCTATACAAACATGTAATATATGTGATACAATGATTAAGGTGTTGCACCAGGAAGAGAAGGATGTGGGTTCAAATCTACCATGAGCCATGGAAGCACACTGGGTGATTTTTCAGCTAGCCAACAGCATACATGGGGAAGAGTGGACTAAAAAATGGTGATTGATACTATGCAGAAGAATGTTCAGTATCACATAAAAAGTGACACAACTGACATCTTGATTTTTTGCACACACAAAAAAAGAACTTTTCTCTCCATGAAGCTGCTGCTGGAGCCCATTATCCTTGCTCAGCTCAGCTCAGCTAATCTCATAAGGTTGTTGATACAGCGGTGAAATCTACTTACCTTCCCTACTGGTTTGGAAGCGCGCAATTTGTGTGTGTGCTCTTGCTTCGCTCATGTGTGTGCCTACATCACACGTGCATGCACAGATGGCAAAAAAATGAGGAAATTGTGATGTTCGGGCGGGTGGGCGGAGCCTTGCGCTATGGCCGCCACTGGTTGTCTGAACCACCGGTGGCTGCCGTCGCTACCCAAACCAGACCAAGTAGGTAGCATTTCACCACTGTGTTGATGTGAGGAAAACATGTAGGAAAAGTCCCATGTAAACTGCCTGGTCTTAAGGGTATGATTATAATCAGTTTTTTGAAAGGCTCTTGGAAAAAGTAAAACTTTGAATGACCAATCAACAAGAGAACCAATTAGCTGTTCAGAATTTAAATATAGCTCCAAACAAACAGCCAATCACAAGACATACTGACCATACTGACACACAAGGCATTTATAAACTAAGGAGAATAGGACAAGAAAGTCCTGCTGATGCTGTTATCTAGTCTGGTAACGAAATGTTCAGAAACTAAACTGAAACAAGCTTGGCGAGCAAACCACTACCAAAATCTAAAATCCGAGGTACAAGTATTTTCTACTATTTCAAAGTAAAACTTGTTCTGGATTCAGGTAAACAGTTTAAGAATCATTTGAAGGGGGGAGGAAACAAAGGGCAGCAATTGTGGGGGAACATATTGACATTTAATTGGTAAAAAGTATAGTTGGTTTTTCAACAATTGCTTCCAACAAGGGGGTTACAGGTACAGTTATACAACTTCTTCCTGAAATTCTAGCAATAACAATGGAATATTAAGATAAATTAAAATAGGGAAATCTGGAAACATAGTGATTAAGCACCTGTGTTGCTGTCACTTTTCTAATCTACATGCCTAACAGATAAAACAGAAACAAATATTGAAGTAGAAAAGTTACACACCTCTAAATATAATATTAGGCTAAGACCCAATATCAATTTTGCAGAAACCTTTATAGTGTGTCTCTACAGTGTTAAGGGTTTTCTTCTTCTTTTGATATCGGCTTGCCTGCGCAACCGTCTTTTAACCTTTCAAGACAGCACTTATTAAAGAGTAACGTTTTATAATAATTTGCCTAGGGCAAGGATTATAGCGCTAACTATACTCCAGCTTTGGCATATCTCTGCCAATTAATTGGTGACTTGTTAGATTATCACAGAAGGCATGTTGTGTGTGCTTCTCAGCTTTAATAAATGGGCTGCATGTATTGGAACGGTTCAAACTCAAACAGAGAATGACAGTGACTTCTTTTGCTGTTCTCTTCATATAATACTTAGCAACCTGAGATTTAGAAAGGTTATGGATTTGAGAAGCAGACCAGCACAAGATCAAAACAGGTTCTTTCAGGAAAAATATGACCAAGAAAGAGCAAGTGCAGAATTAGTACACAGAACAAACATTGTCGTGCCAAAAGAAAAACAGTGATAAACAAAACTAAATCTTTAATTACTGATTCCACAAGATGGCAGTATGTATTGGCTTGATGGTGATTCATTAGGACAAATACAAACAAAGTGTTTCAGCTAAGGAAGTAAGGGTACATATTCTGTAGAGATAGTCCTTGACTTACAACAGTTTACTTAGTGACTGTTTAGTTATGATACTGAAAAAAGTGATTGTTTTTCACACCTAAGACCGTTGCAGCATTCCCACGATCACGCGATCAAATTTCATTTTTATTTTGTGTATGGAGTAAGATTTATCAGAAATTATGTCCCATTGGATAATAGGAATTAACCATATATAAAAGGCCTTGGTTTCCCCCCTGATTTTAGATAAACAGTATGAGATGTAGTACCACAAATAGATTAAAGATTTTTAATTAATAATAAAATTTATGTTAAAAAGCCATATCAGGGATGGGTTCCTACTGGTTCGGGCCGGTTTGGGCGAATTGGTAGCAGTGGTGGCTGGACATAACCAAGAACGCTCTGCGCATGAGCAGAAACAGCGCGTGTGCGCTCCCGTCCCCAAACCAGTAGCAAAGGTGAAACCCACCACTGATCTATAAGTGTTTTAAGTAAGATTGTGCATATTTGTACAGGCATTAAGTCAGAACAAACATATATTAACTTGTATTTTAAAACAACAAACATACCTGAGAGTGAGAGAACTTCTACTTTGGCACAACCAACTCCACCACAGCAGATGGTTCATGCGTCTGCTTGCTTCAGACGGCTAATGCTTCCTCCTACTACCCAGTGATAGGAATGAAGACAATTGGCACCTTGCCCCCATCTCTCCCGGCTCATTCACTTGCTGCACAAGTTTCCTGAAATAATGGAGGAAAAGGAAAGTCAGCTTAGCTGCAAGAGAGTAAGGAGTAAAGCCCATCCTCTGAGTTGGTGGAAAGAGAGAGAGAAAATGGCACCATGGTTGTTAAAGAGAAAGGGAAACCCCAGAGAGAGAAAGGCAGGACTAGGAAGGAATTCCCATCAATGGAAAGCTACCGGTTTTTCAGTTCTGGAGGTAATAGTGCAAAACTATGATCAAAGCATTTCCTCTCAGTTGAAAGACAAGGCAACTTTCATTCAACCAAAGCCATTGCCATTGCCCTTGCAGATTGAAAGGCTTTAAATCTTACCAAATTCAATGAAATTTAATTCTGAGTAAAAATACCTCAGGATTCTTCTAAAAGGCTAAAATTTGTAACGTAAACCTTAATTATCTGTACCTCCATTCATCAGAATTTATCAGACTGTTTTAGAAACCAATCCCAAACAATCTAAGAGAAAGACAAAAAAGGGGAAAATATCTATCTTGTATATTACAGTTATCCACGGTTTATTATAATACGTTGATATAAAATGATCAGTACTGTACAAAGATTACAAACTTTCTTTCATACTGACAGATGCTACTGCATCCTTTGATAAACGGAAAGTATTGGCTTTTCCAAACAGGTAGACCACACATTTCCAAAAACCATTCCTTATCATCTGAAATAATATCCCTTTTCCAATTTTTCAGTATGACTGTTTTTAACGTCTCTTCCTCAGTACAACATAATTCCTGATAAAGACAGATTCCAAACATCACTTCAAAATCTTTATCATTTAAATCCAATAAATCCTATTACAAACTTTAATACATAATCCCAAAAAGATATCAAATGACCCCGTAATTACTTCATATGGGTCAATGAACCCTTTATACTTCTAGCATAGAAAATCTGATGTCTCTCCTTACAAATACATTATTTGGGGAATCTAATATACCCTAAATACATTTTAATGAATTAACTTTAATGTGAGATCTGTAGAAACCATTTTAACATCTGGAGGCTGATTATCAGATTTCTAACTGCCTTGTGTGCCATTGTTGTCTCCAATGAAAGCCACTTAAAGTTCATTCATTGCTGTTCTTCTCCAGTAATTCACAAAGATCAGTGACATCAATTTTCTCTTGGGCATATTCCAGCATATGCCATATGTAATCATTATTTGGCATTCACTCTAAGTGTTTAGCTTTGTTCTATGACATTTCCACTCAATAACGTGGATATGCAAATCCCAACATACAAACATGTCCATCACAATCTTCCTTTTTGGAATATGCAAAAGTGTAGTAAGAAATAATAAGCCACAGAAAGTAAGGCATGAGATACAGTTGGGACTAGCTGATCCCAAATACTCTCAGGGCACTTTAAAGGTCATAATACTGAAATGCACCCAGAAGCCAACAGACAACCAGTCAAGCCCTTGTTTGGCCACATATGGCAAAATTATAATTACTCAAGTTGCTACATCAAGACTACCTATTGCTTTAAGGACACGCCCTTTGTGCAGTACTTTGGAATAATCCAAGCAAAAAGGGTGTGTTAAGAGGGCAGCAATTGGCCCCAAGATGGAGCTGTGCAAAAACCTTCCTAGCCACAGCTGCCTTCTCCTTCTCCTTCTCCTCCTTCTCCTTCTCCTCTTCCTCTTCCTCTTCCTCTTCCTCCTCCTCCTCCTCCTCCTCCTCCTTCTCATGAAGCAGGACTGCAAGTCAAAGAGAATCTCCTAATTATAAGCAAGCTAGACTTAGACTTAGAATAACTTTATTGTCACTTTGAATGTACACTAATTGGCATACATTAAAATGAAAGTTTGTTGCATACAGCTCTCAAAGGGCCTCCACCAAATTCATAATCCCATCTAGAACTAAAGATGGAATCTAGCCTGGAATTGGAATAATTATAACTCTAAAGCTGCTCTGCCTTGCTGAGATTAAGTTTAAGCCTGTTCCTCTCCTTTCAGATCTTACTAGACTCCAAGCTCCAGGACAACCTCTTGATGACAACATTTACTCAGTGTAGGATCAAGAGGTAAAGTCACATTTGCATGCTGATGATAACCAATCAACGTCAATCAGTTATCTTATCCATTGGTTTCTTGAAGACATTAACCATGAGTAGAGAGAGAGAATTGAGACCTGTGAAGGAACCAAAGGCTTGGTGCCTCCTTTTCATTTCCTGGCTCATGCAACTAGCAGCCAAAATGGAGCTGTGTTGCAAGCAATTGGGGTTGAGGCTGGTAGAGATGCTGGGGATGGAACCCACATTTTGGAAGAGATGTGATAAAAAAATGAAGCAAGGAGATGCACAAGGAGAATGGTCATATTGTGTTTGGAGCAGTGTGTTTGGAGCAAGGTTGGTGAAGGTGATAGGAAAGGGTTGCTGGGGAAAGAAGCAGTCAAAGAAGAGGCACAAGGAGATTACGAGCATAAGCAGACAGAAGAGACAGAAGTGGGGTTGGAAAAGCAGGACAAAAAGCATGTGTAGAATTTACTGGAGGCCAAAGAAATGGTGTAAGCTGGCTCAATCAGTTTATAACACACAGAAAACACACAATGTCTTGAAAAGAAGAAGAACCAGAAACCTGGTGAGAAGATTGAAATCTTAGTACAAGTTAGGATCAAAGAACAAAACCAGATGCTGAAGAGTATCTCTCAGGCCATCTTCACTGCTTCCTAGCACCCATGTTGGCCAAGGGAGTACTGGGAGGTGACAGTATTGGTGCAGTAACAGTCAGCTATTGCAGAATTTGCAGGCATTGTGCCCAGTGGGACATGATCTGCCTATATCTAGGAGCCTGGCTCTGAGGCCATGAGAGTCCTGCTACTACCCACCAACCAGAACTTTTCCTTTTAGGAAGGATGGGGAATACTATAAAAGAATGCCCTCCTACTTCAAACATGGTATCATATTTGATGATATTAAAGACTATTGAAAGATCAAGGAACACCCAAAGGTCATCCAAATCACAGTCAGGTCTAGATGATCTGTTTCCTCTGAGTCTCTCTGAAACTGCATTCCCACCACCAATCACTCACTTTTGTAATCAAACCGTATGATTTCAATATCCATTCATTCTTGATCCTCTGCCTTTTTGTTTGATCACAATTCCTTCTTATGTATCCCATTCTCACTGCAATTAGCTTAGCTATATGTTGTCTTAATATACTGAACTGTTACATCTTTTTTAAAAATGGGCCAAAGCAGGATCTTATGCAGAGCCATTTTCATTGCTTTTAACACATTTTCATTTTTTTTGACAGACCACATATTACTTATCTGTCTACCAACATTTGAGATCTTAAAAGGATTTCTATCCATTTCTAATTTCTGATAAGTATTCTATCCATGTATGTAAATTCATCTACTTGCTCTTGTTTTTCACCATTTATGTATAACTTGCAATAGTTCATTCCATTTTCCCTGTCAAGCACCAGTACTTTGGTTTCGATGCATTAATTTTCAAATCCCCAAGGTTTCAGCCAAAAACATGACATCATCTGAATACAAGCCTGCATATATATGAACATTGCCAAGCAGTCCCTCTTTAACACTTGTAAACAAGTGACACAGCTGCTTCCTCGGAAAATCGCATCCATATTTTAAAGTTTCTTCAATTATACCGTCTACACCTGCAGGCTTACCATTTTTCAATATTTTTGTATTATTTATGACTCCCTTTTCATCAATATAGATGGGATCAGAATGAGACTGACTTAGTTACTGCACCCCATAGCAGCCCTCATTTGATACAACAGTCAGGGGGAATCACCCTTTTCTCATCATGTGCAAATAGAAATGTTTTCCATAGATGCCCAAATAAGAACACTTTGGATCCAAGCTTTTGACTCTCATTTAGATGGGATTGCCAGATGTTTAAAGTCACTGCTTCCTTTGTTAAGACTTAGATTATACCCTGTCTTTCCTCCAAGAGCTCTAGACTTTAGTAATAGACTCTGAAATTCACTTCCACAACTAAACCTTAAGAAAGTCCAAATCCAATTAAGCTCACCTCTAACTCTTTTAAGATCAGTGTAAAATGAAGATATTTAAATATTTGAATGGATCATAACCCAAGTAAATTACTATTTTCTCCATAAATGGAATTCCTCTCAGATAAGAACAAAAGAATATACTGCATTTCAATTACAAGATGATCAGACTGGCAGGGGAAAATTAATGTCAGCTGTAATGGTAGTTGTGATTCACCTTGTGTCATTCATCTATTTGCGCTGGACAAGATAAAGGCTAAGTAATTCCTCTTTCACTCACACTCATGTAACCTCCATTGACTTCTGTAAAGTTCATTGGTGCTTCTGTAGTTCTGGAAAAATACTAAGAAGTGTGGCTGTGGTCAAACTTGGGCATGGTTAGTACCATTGTCTACATCTCTTACAGATTTCTGGCAACTGTATTAAGTTTCTCCTGCAATTTTGAGACAGTATGCCTAGCTTTGTTTTCTATGAAATTTGAGGCTGAACTCAAAATCTGTATGAATAATAAAGTCTCAGTGGCTGTTTCTCCTACAGAAAAGGTACTGCAGGAAAATGACCCAAAATTAATATTTAAGAAATCTCAAGCTACTTCCAAATTTCGTAAGTCAGTGTACGTGAATACATTTTCAAAAGATCATGAGATTTGGTGTTATGAAAATTGGAGCATTTTAAAAGAAAAGTCATTGGCACAAGGATACCCATCCCATGAAAAAAAATATTAGCCTCTTTCTTGGCTTGTATCTCAACTGATATGTATGTCCACGCTAGAGAATCTATAGTAGATCATTACCTGTGCCAAATTAGGCAAATTTATTAACTTCTGATCTCAAACACCTCAGTGTGAGTTTTTCTCTGGTTCTACACATCTTGTAAGAACAATATTCGGTGGTGATGTCTTAACTTTAGAAAGTCTTCTGTAAAAATCTAAGACCAATATCACTATCATTCTGAGTCTGGGCTAAAGCTTATTCTCTCAGATATCTTAACATTTTAAATTTGATTTATGCTTTGACTGTTTTGCAAGGGTTTTTCCCCCCTTCTGATAATTTTTCTTTATGATGCTACAGTTATATCTGGTTTCTTATATGCTACCCTGTTACATCTGAAGATGAATAATGGAACAATGTTAATAATGATGATAAATGATAATACAGCCAAAGGAAATGTAAATGGCTTCCACCCACTTATTAGATAATTTCTGCTTTTCTCTTGGAGCCCAAAGTCCACAATATGAATGGGTAATAGCATAAACTTCAGTGTGTGAAGATATCCAAAATGCTGCACTCTTTCTCCTTTAATCTGACTGCAGCTTTAATTAAAAATATAATATAATATGCATATCGAATTAAGTCCTGGCAGATGCTAAACTTCTGTGTTCTTATTCTCATTATTTACTGAACGTTTTTCATGTCTCAGAACATAGTGACCTCATCCCCAATCTTGTTTCATATAGTCTCTTAATATCTTTAATCATCTATTTGCATATTTTCTTGTTCACAAGGGAGTACATTTCCTTACTATTTTGTTGCTATTATAGATGCAACCATAATTAAATAAAGGATATGCAGTGTGCTTTGACAGTGACATGAATCAGTTTTCTATTCATATGAGTAAATATATACCTTTAACTACTGTAGTCCTATGCACTGAGTGATGTAACATTTAAAACTGAGAATTAATCAAGCCTATAAAAACAGAGGTTTTGGATCTTGGAACTGCTAAAAATATGTAGCTCCCTGTAGCGCACTTAAGGCCGCTAAATGGAAAAGTTGTAAGTGCTCTCTCTTTTGGCCAAGGATGATTATTTCAATCCTATCAGGAAGGATAAACACGAATCGAGATTTTATTAGAATAGCTTCCTTATCATTGGCCCATATCCAGTTTAATAATTAGTAGCTTTTTTATACCTTGCTTACTTCTCAGAGATGTGATCTGCTCTTAGAGTTTATTACAGGATATTACTAATCAGCATCAAGATACGGCTAAACCACTATATAATTCCTTGATCCTGTAAAAATTGCATGGGCACAATGTTAAGATTATCACCTCTGATTCTTGTAAACAATAACTCTTCTGTGTAGTAATATAAATCTATAGAAGAGACAGGTAATAAAGATCTTATGGGAGGGAAGACAACTACTGTTTGAATATTATTGATCGTATCACCTAAAGGAAGGAAATCAGTTCTGAAAAAATATGGAGTCCCTGAAGCACTGATGAGAATGATAGCAAATAGTTACAAAAAAGTTGAGTGCTACCCAGAAAGATACAGTGGTTTCAGATAAAATTGAAGTGAGATAATTATGTTTTCTATTCTATTCTATAGTGTATGATATTGATAGAGAGACAAAAAAAGGTTGATACTAGTAGAGATTAAATGAGAATTTCTACTTGATATTCAGTAACCCCTATATTTCCCTGGGAAGTTAGGTAAATAATTAAAAAGATACACAATAAGTCTTACATCTTAATTTTTCCTTCTTTGTCTGGGTTTTAGAAATTAATATACATATGTCCTGTAGAAACCTACATTTTGTGATTCTATTTCAAGTTCTCCCTCCTTTTCAGAAATCTGAGTGAAATTTATGATGGGACACAGTTGTGCCTTTATGAGGTTGGATTATCAAAAGTGTGGCAAAACAAGTGAGAGGAAGGAGTTGATCTATTCATTTTTAAAGCCATAAGTTATAATAAGGGGGAAATTGACATACAGTATAACAAGTGAATAAAATCTTAAAACACAAAATATCAATTAGAAAGCCAATTATTAACAAGTTGTCACAGTTCCAGGGTTCTTAAAAAGCAAATTACTCACAGCTTCATAATGTATTCGCTCATTTTTTTGCCTGTTTATATATAATATGCGTGCTTTGATTCATTGGTCCAATCTATGCAATGTTTTACCAGCTAATATGTTGTCATTCCTATTATGATACAGAGTTCAGGTGATTTTTGAAAGGGGGTAGAAAACCTGTTGCGTACTTAGCATTTCCCATGGCAATAAGAATCCAGTAGTAACAAAAATAAATTAATTTTTAAAATGCTACTTTTTGTCACTTGGCAATTGCCTCCTTAAAGCACTGCCTCTTTTTATTCATTTATTAAGTTTATATGGCCATCCATTTTGAGTACATGACTCTGGACAGATAAATATAAACAGAATAAAATCATTTTAAAAATGCCTGATCGTATTTAACATTACTTTAACATTACAATTTCCTTCTGCAAACATAGCTGGACCTCAAATATTCCATATTCCTGCTTAACCAAAATTTGTGGTGATCATAAATAAAAATGGAGAATAAAATGGGAATTAAAAAAGAAACATTAGTTCTATAATACCTTTTTGCAGTGGAGGAATCAAGATAATCTATTTTTTTTGCATAGTGCAATTATGCCATTTTTGTGTATTATTTCCGATCACAATCTTAATATTTGTATATTAATTAATGAAAAGAAGGACTGGTGTGACACAACAGCAGTGTTCCAATATCTAAAGGGTTGTCATAAAGAAGAGGGAGTCAATCTATTCTCCAATGCACCTAAAGGCAGGACATGAAGCAATGGATGGAAACTAACCAAGGACAGAAGCAACCTAGAACTAACAAGAAATTTCCTGACAGAACAATTAATCAGTGGAATGATTTGCCTGCAAAGTTGTGAATTCTCCAACACTGGAAGTTTTTAAGAAGAGCTTAGACAACCATTTGTCTGAAATGTTATAGGGTTTCATGCCTGAGCAGGGGGTTAGATGAGAAGACCTTCAAGGTCCCTTTCAACACTGATATTCTGTTATTCTGGTGTGTGAAAATGCCATAATCAGAATATCTATTAAGGTCACTAAATATTAATTCTTCATTAACCACTCATCTTTTTATTTAGCTTTCTACCAATTGATAAACGATCTATGACTTTGCAAATTCCATAGAGGTCTCTAAAATCAAAGAAGTGATTGCAGAAATCTCCTTCCCCCGATATTCACAGATAGAAATGGAAAAACTCAAACATGATTTGGCACATCAGGTTCAATGGGAACAAGTTTATTTTCTGTAACACTGTCACTCTATAATAGGTGGGAAAAAATCAGACAGATATTAATCAAACGAGACATGGTGATTAGTTATTTAGAGAGCACGCTGAGCAACATTGGTGCCCTTCAGGCACAATTTCTAGGAGGCTCTTTTCTTGACACTAACTTAGTGCGCTGGTCTTGATTCTTGATTGCCAGTGATTCCTTAAGTACTTCTACAAATTGAGACATGAATTGTTGCAGACAACTGTGAACCAGATCAAAATCTAAATATGATTTTTATGGTATGTAATTGGCAGTCCACTCATTGTGCAATGCAATACACGTTCATTCATTTTTTTTAAAGTCCCCAGACAGAACTTGCTCCCAGACAAGTGTGTATAGGATGACGGTCCAAAATATATATATAGAAGCAGCAAATATCTATCAATGAGGGATTTTCCTCTACTTGATTCTTATGATTAACATTTTTGTGAATGTGCCCCAACAAGAAGATTCTGTTGGGATGCTGATTTAGTAATTTACAAAACACCAAATTCATTTCAGGTACACAGTTCAACTCAAGATTGAATGTAATTTTCAACTTTGGAACTGTCATCTCTTACTGATCATTTCATTTTTAAAAAGCATTATTATTACGGTTAGTCACACAGTCATCCAAATGTTTAGACTGGGTTTGGCATTTTAATCCACCTATCCAGCTTCAGATCATCCACGTAAAGGAGGTGGGATAGCTTGGCAGATGGTTTTGATATTTGATAGCCATACTCTGACTTGTTCAGTATTGTTGACAGAGAAATCAGTGCAACAGCAAACAATGGTGGTGATAGTGAGTCTCCTTCAAAGATTCCTCTCTTGATATTAGCCTCTCCAAGTCTGTTGCCATTGGCCAGCAGCTGCGTCTTCCACTGTGCCATTGATCGTTGCATAAAGTTTCATATGTTACTACTGATTCCTGTTATTTCTAGGCAGTTGATCATCCAGGCATGTGGCAGCAAGTCACATGCCTTCTTATAGTGAAATTTGATTAAATGTACAGACCATATTATGCTTTATGGAATGATTAAACTAAACAGTTTTCAAGTTAACATATTGGTAGATTTTATGTAAAAGAAGTATCTACATCTGGGGTTTCAATCTGAAAAAAGATGTGTATTTTTCTATGTGTATTTTGGAAGAAATTGTTACAAAAAGAATATATAAGACCAAGAAGTATCTTTAATTAAAAAAACTGCAAGATTTCAAAAGAAAACTCGATTTGCTTTTTTAAAAACGAATCAGAGTATTCAGCTGGTGGAGTGATTAATATTTATGGGTAATTGTGTGAAATTAGTAGACTTATCTCACAACATCAAACTTGAAACATTTCAGAAGAATAGACGGAGAACAATCCTGAATGAAGAAATAAATGATGCATGTGTGTTTCTGTTGTCTTTTTAATTGGGGAATTTTTTTTGATAGGCACAGATGTTGACATTGGCCAAAGCAGGCAGATGTATTCATAAAATTGCATATGCAAGCAATCAATGTTATACTTTTATTCTAGAATCCATAGATTCCCACAAGTTCTTTGAATATTCCAGTTAGAAAAACATTGGGGCTATAGAACAGCCCTGAAATGATTGATAGATAGATAGATAGATAGATAGATAGATAGATAGATAGATAGATAGATAGATAGATAGATAGATAGATAGATAGAATTTTTAAGGCTATCTTTCGCACATAATGATTCCACCTCAAAGCAACTGGAAAAAAACCAGCATAAAAACATTTATTACTACCATCAAATTTACTGCCAGATACAGCATACATGTCAGAGGAGTTTTTAGCCCAAAAGTCAGGGTGTGCTTATTTTCTCTGCAGGTAACTCTTCTTTTATAATCACAAGGGAGGAGAGGAAACCATTCAAAATATTATTAAAATTACCATATTTGTGACTGCAAATTGTTGGGGATTTTACCAGTTTAAATCGATGGATAGGTTATAGTTAATTATGTAATAATAATAGCAGCTACTTACAGTTAACTTGTGACCGTCATAATCAAAACACATTCAATTATGAAATAATCGAACTACAGAAAATTACATTTGTGCATGGTTACTGATGCTATTAGCATTGTCACACTACAGTTATACTTCTCAGAAATCCTGTGCCTTGGAAAATTGTCTCTGGGTAATTGGATGAAAGGGGCTTTACATTTCACCTTTAAATACTGTACTATATTTTGTGTGGAAACATTTTCCCCTGCTTGATTTTTTTGCAATTACCTTACTTGTTAATACTTTTGATCAGGCAATGGAGTAATGAATTTGCAGACAGGAACTAATTGATTCTTGGCTCAGTCACAATTTTTTCAAAATAAATCAAACACTTCCATTTATTCTAGTATTGTCATTATACAGTTATCAAGCTGCTTTGATCAGGCAACCATTATGTCAGTTATCCTATGTAAAAGTTTTTTAAACAACAGTTGTCTACTTTTATCTACCCTCACTCTGTCAAGGACCTTGGAGTACTCATATCTACAGTGGAAAAATATGACTTCAGGAACAGAGTGGTCAATACCTGGAATGCACTACCTGACTCTGTGGTTTCATCCCCAAATCCCCAAAATTTTAACCTTAGGCCATTCCTAAGAGGACTGTAAGGGGTGTGTATAAGTGCACCATCGTGCCTACCGTCCCTGTCCTAATGTTCTCTCTTATTCGTATTCATTTCATGTATTCAAATCATGTTTATACTTATATATATATTATTTAATACGTACTTGACAAGTAAAATAAAATAAACAAATAAAATAAAATTGTCTTTATTGGTTTAGTAAATTTGACCATCCCTTTACATATATATTGGGTTGTTTTGATTACCTCAATTTTGAGTCAAAAGGTATTTTTAATATAATGGGTTTAATAGAAGAAAAGGTCTGTCACTCTTAGTGCCTTGGACCAAGCCCTTGCTTATTTAGAGGATCAATTACAGGGCAAATTACAGGACTGGTAAAGAGGATGATTTAGGATTGCAGCAAAGTTTCACCAACTTTGCCTGATTCCCTTTTGCTCTGGTCCTTCCAATGAATGTCTTGAAAAGATTTCAATAGATTGTTTTTGCAGAATTGTTTCCAGTGAAGAAGATATGAAATTGCAATTCTGTCTGGGAGGTGAATTGATTTCCCCCCTCAGTTCTGTAGCATTCTTCTATTCATTCAGCTTTAATTTTGACTGCTTACATTCAAGATTGTTAAGATTATGCTAACAAGATTTATTGAGAATTGGAGCAGACCAAACTCTCTAGAGTTGTTACTAGTCTCACATTATAATACTATATTATGCTTTGAAAAATGGAACCTCAGCAGCCCAGAGGAACTATCCAAAATCTCTTCAGCAATACGAGTATCTTTATAAAAGTTACAGGAATGAAGGAGTTGAAGTATGTGTGGGTATGTTTTAGAATGTTTTATGAGTAGGATAGATAGGGCCCATCAAGATTTGCCAACTAGATGTCTACCCCTACACATGCTGGTTCCTCCAACTGCACAGTTCCTCTTTTGCATTCTTTACCTGAAGGCAGCCAAACTTCTATTCAGCCTCTGTCCAGAAATGGACTAAGGAGACCATAGAAATCTCTAAGGAAATGTTCAGAGTGGTACCTTCACAGACAAGCTCAGGTCTCCCACTGAATAACCCCTATAAGATAGGTGATACTTTCTGGGTAGAGCAGTTGGACATTGGATCTTGGCTGTGAGCTGTTTTCATCTTCTTCATCTCATCTCAAGATAAAGTCAGGTTTAACTTAAGGAAGAGCACTGCTCATATCTGTGAGAGGCCATCATGCAAAACATCTCTCCAGATTAAGTTGCTGGCATTTCCAGGCAAGGTAGACATTGTTTCCTATTTGAAATCCAGGAGTTATACCACCAATCTGGAAATACTGAACTGGTTGGGCCAAGGGTCTGACTTAATATCAGAAAAGCTTCCTGTGTTCTATTTTCATACTTGTATAAAAGAAGTTGATGTGTGCAAAGCCATTCCTGTGTATCTAACAGCTTTTATAGCTGGAAGCTTTATCACTGAATTTTATTTGTTGCTTTGCATCTTTCAGAAAAAGCAGATTCTGTGTTAGAAGAACTCTGGTGTGTGCGCTTCTTAGCATGTTGGTGGTGGAAAGGGCACTGAGCTTCATGACCTTGCAGTTCTCTGCTTCTATACTTCTAAATGCATCCAAGCATGACAACCTTTCCTCTGTGCTCTGCTTGGGACATTGACATTTGAAAACCTCAGCCAGAAAGAAGCGTTCGTTCATAATTAGAAGCCGGAAGAGCTAAAGCAATGAAATCATTTTAGGAGGATGCTGTGCATTTTAACAGGATCCATTTAATGAGTTTATCATCTTTAGAAAGTGGAAAGAGATGTTTAGATGTAATCTTATTATTGTGCTTTTTCTCATCACGATTTCTGAAAAAGCAGTCACAGTAAAGCTTTTTTTTTTCTGCTATTGCTTTATTATTACTATAATTATCCTCATAATTACCACTATTATTCTTACTTTAAAAACAGATTCAAGACAGAAAAGACTCATTATGTTCACTCATTGTGGGGTAACTTTTATCAAATAGAGACAAAAGTATAAGCAAAGTTATTTTTAATAAAATGGAAATAATGCTAAATGCTATTTCCTTGGGCAGACATATTTTCCATCATGGCTATGCAGTCATCCAGAAGTGGATTTCAAGTAATTGAGGCTACCCATATACCACTTGTCAGCAACTTCAAAAAACACACAATCGTGGAAAAAATGCATTTGATTTAACAAAGAGCCAGTAAATATAATATGTTCATCCATCTACATGGCTCCAAATTACCTTTTTTCTTTTTGAATCCAAATCATTTGAATCTAGACCACTGGTAAGAAGAGCTCCTTACCATCACTCATCTATTTTCTGATCAAATCAATAAACATGAGAATTGAAGAACCAACATAATTCTCAGTATTGGCTCTTCTATTCTTCTCTATAGAACCAAGATTTTTTATAGATCTCCATCTTACAACTTTCTAGAATATTTTTGAAGGACCTTTGCTATTTAGTCACATAATTATTATGTTGGTCTATAGATTCCCTTTCTTTGTATTGGTTTTCCTTCTCTTCCACCAACTAAAGGTAAAGTAAAGGTTTCCCTTGCACATATGTGCTAGTTGCTCCTGACTCTAGGGGGTGGTGCTCATCTCCATTTCAAAGCCAAAGAACCAAGACGTCTCCGTGATCATGTGGTTGGCATGACTAAACACCAAAGGCACACGGAACACTATTACCTTCCCACCAAAGGTGGTCCTTCTTTTTCTACTTGCATGCTTTATATGCTTTCAAACTGCTAGGTTGGCAGGAGCTGGGACAAGTAATGGGAGCTCACTCCATTATGCGGCACTAGAGATTTGAACCGCCAAACTGCCAACTTTTCTGATCAACAAGCTCAGCGTCTTAGCCACCACGTCCCCTTACTTCAACCAACTATCAACATCCTATTCTTGATTCTGGACATCAGTCCAGTTCAGGAAATTAGTACATGTCCAGGAATTGAGTGTTCCTTCAACACATACTATAGCCAGGGTAATGTATTTCAATTGTTTTAGTTCTTGTGTCCTGAACCTCCTCCCTGTTCCTTATTACCATCTTTCTAAATATATATAGCTTACTTTTTAAATGACTATAGCAATCATCTTGGCTTTCTCTCCCCCTTCTCCTCATTTTAATAAAAGCAGCTGCTACTAGAGGAAGGATAATCCAAGGACGGAAGAACCATTTAATTCAAAGCCCCTTTAGACTTATCCTGGCAAGATAGAATTAATTTTTAGAAAGTCTTGTTTCCCCTGCCCCATTTCTAGTCACTTATAAAAACAAATTTCATTCAAATTAAATGTCATCTCACTTGGTAATTACAAATTACTGTAATTTGTAAATTTCTCATCTTGTGGCTGGAATAAATAGTGTCTTTTGTCAGCCTGCCAATTGAAGTTCAAAATGTAAGACTGAGCAGGATTCTAGAAATTTATCACTAGCTACACTGATAGTGCCACCAAAAAGATTTGGGTTCCTGATCAAGGACTTTATTACCTACATGAAGGACTTCTGAGAAGAGATAGTCTATATATTACATGCCTTGCCAATTTCATTGGGAGGTGGTTAAAGTAGACCAAAAGGAAGAGTAGCTAAACGCAGAACCAATCTACCTGGGGCCAACACCCAAGATAAAGCATGACGGGAGAAGGAACACCTGGACAATGTGACCTATGACCATGAGGGAGGAAATTATTTATTCTTTAATTATATATTTAGAGCTGGTTTAATGTCAAGATTCCAACTAACGAACCCAACCAATTCAGCACTCTGAGACTTTCAGCATTCTCAAAAACCTGTTTTATTGAGTACATCATTTTGGCAGAGATGAAAACGAAACCAGCTCTAAATATTATCCGCGGTTTCAATATAATTAAAGAATAGATAATTCCCTCCTTCATGGTCACAGGTCACATTGTCCAATTAAGTGTTCTGACATCTCCTTGGCAACTTACCTCAGTCTCTGGCCAGCACCTGTTGAGATGACCTTGGTTCCCACAGGATGATCTGTTGTTGTTGTCTGGTCTGACATGCCAGACTTCTCCCCTCCCACACTGTGTGGCACTCTGAGAAATGGAAAGATAGTTGCAGTAGGCCTGAACCATTTCGAAGTTGATAACTACAGTGAAACCAGCAGAGAGGACCACCACTCACAATCTCAGATGATGGGAAGCAAACAAGAAAGACAGGAGGATAAATACAATGTCACCTACATTACTGAAACCATATAGGATCACATATGGATTGGAACACAGCCTGGGAAGGTTACACTTTAGTTAGAAGGAACAGATTCAGCAGAAAAGTAGGAGATGTTGCACTGTAAATATGGCTGTATAAAAATAATATATCAGAGAATGAAGATCCTGATGAGAATATTTAGGTAGGAATAAGAGACGAAAAAACAAAAAATGATATTATCAAGGGAACCTAATATAGATCAGTTGATCAGGCAGAAAGTATGGATAAATTCTTACTTTATTTTATCAGCAGACTTTCAAAGAAGGTAGTGATTGTGGCACTGGGACATTTCAACCAGCATGACATTTGGTGGGAAATTAACTCTGCCAAGAGTCAGAGGTTCAACAACGCCTGTCCCTCTCTGCTGACAACTTCATTTGTCAGATAGTGGATCAGAGGTGGGTTCCTACCGGTTCTATAGAACCGGTAGTAACTTGGCGATGACATCACGGAGCCGGTCCCATTGGTGTCTCCATGGGCGCCGCCATCTTTGGATTTTGCTTCTGCGCATGCACAGAAGCTAGTTTTTTGCTTCCTGGCATGCACAGAAAGTAGTTTTCTATTGCTGCATATGCACATGCTTCATGCGCACACACACAGTGTGACCCTGAGCGAACCGGCAGCAAACATATCCGGAACCCACCCCTGCAGTGAATAAAGGCAGAAGTTGTTGAAGAGAAGGGGGAAGAGAAGATTCAAAAAGCTCTAGACAGGCTTCAACAGTGGCATAAAGTGTAACAGGACAATGGCTGATATGGAAGCTGCAGCTGTATTAGCTTCCCACGTTCCTTTGTTTGATGATCCCTCTCTCTGTCCTGCAGAGATTCTCATGTGATGGTTACATGGAGGGTCCATGACGGCCATCGTATGACTTTGCCTCTGTAAGATGCCAGGCCTTAATCCTACCATGTTTTTTCCATCTTTTGAAAAACTATATTTTAGTAGTGATGTGCAAAGCTTCAGGTGCAAAGCTGAAAATATATGTGTGGATAAACATGCTGCACCTATAATGCTGCCATCAAAAAAAGCTGCATCCTTTTCTGTGCTTGCAATAGCTGTATGATCACAGGAAAAGTTGCATTTGAGTTTAGCGGATGCTGATAGCATACCCACCCCCACTCCAAAAGCAGCTTGCTACACTGTGCCAGCACAACCTTATTTTCCTTGAATAATATGACTACTAGGCAAGCCTCAGAAAAGAGGCAGCTTCTTTAAAAAGGCACCAAAAAGTGTGGTTTGCATCTTTTCTGCCTTTTCTATTTTAAAGTTCTCGACAACATTTGTTTTTTAAATTGGGTTGTTTTTAAAGCTTGTTTTTTTCTTGCTTTGCAAAGGATTTGCTATCAGATCCTTTGCAGTAAGGATTTGTTTAAGAATATTTTATTAATTGACAAGCAGCTAAATAAATAATACAAGGTACAATGCATAATTATCCTTTGACTTGATTATTTTTTTTCTAAAGGAATATAATTTCAAATTATTGGTTGTCATTTTAATTGGGTAATATTTCTTAATTTGGATAGGATAGGATAGGATAGGATAGGATAGGATAGGATAGGATAGGATAGGATAGGACAGGACAGGACAA
>JANHFT010007913.1:2680-15462 GCA_032467955.1 Pseudoxenodon macrops | reverse complement strand
GGTGTAGGGTTTCCTGCCTAAGCAGGGGGTTGGACTAGAAGACCTCCAAGGTCCCTTCCAACTCTGTTATTCTATACATCTATACACTTCTTCTAGACTGCCCTTTCTTTATAGGCTCTGATCTGAGCCTCAGTCTACAAAACCATATACTTTCATTTAAATTAGTACTAAGGAAAAATTGGTGCCCGGGAGCTTCATTTAATTTTTGTGGATCAAAAGCTGCAATGGATGAGACATAACGCAACAACATGGGAATTTTCTGGGTCAGGGATATAAACAAGGTATGCTTAAAAAAAAGTCAAGACAGCAACTGCAACAATATTGGCTGGGAGTAGTAAGAGTTGTAGTCCAACATATCTGGAGGGCAACAGGCTGGGGAAGGGTTGCACCAATATTGGACTATCATTGCCCAAAATGTAGATCAGTAACTAAAGTCCTTGTTGGAAGGTCTTAAATTTTTAAGCACAAAATGTTAGATACAGTACAAAAGACATCAAGTAAATAAGTAGGTTTCAGCATGTTTATTTTGTTGGTTTTATCTTAGTAATTTAGTAGTTTAACTGCAATACTTCAGTAATTTGGACAAGCTACAATAAGAATAAAACTATTAAATAAAAGAGTAAACTAAACAAAAGAAGCATGCATAAAATGAAAGGAAATGTAATGAAACAGACATTATGGTATAATAACAATGAATAAAGCAGACTATTTATGATCTATTCTTAAGGGCCTGAGGATTTGGCATCATAGCACCAAGCAAAAGCAAAATCCAGGTAGGGCTGAATTCCAGAGTCTAATGCAGGACATTAGTAACACAAAGCAAAAGAAGGAGAGAGAGAGAGAGAACAAGGGCTCAGCAGGATTAGCACCAGCACTTCACAGTTTTGAATCCAGTTTCTGCACATGTATGTCCAATTATACTTCCCTGGGGACAAGTAAAGTTCATGAAGGCTATTGGAGCACATTGTAGTGGCATCCAGCAAACAAGAAATAATCCCATTGCAGAAATTCAGAAATAGTATGGAGCAACAAATATTTGTACTGTGGAAGTAAAGAGGAAGGCAGCAAATCACTACTAAAATTTGGGAAAATGCAGAGGCTCAGTCAATCTAGCATGGGACCCTTAGAGTTACTCAAAGCACACTCTCAGACACTTCCTGGCTTACTGACAGTTCTGCAAACATTCAGTATCAGCGATGAAGGAGTTCTAGGAGGAGGATCTGCAGTAACACTTTTGAAAGCTACTTGTAACCCTGATTTGGGTTGTACAGGGACAGAGTTTGAGCCAAGAATAAACTTCTCCTGAAGTAACCAAAGTTTATTTCAGGTTTTTGCATCTGGAAGAAAACATTTTATTGTTGTTGTTTAAACGTTCTACCTTCTTAGGGGCCGAGAAGCAAGATATCACTTAGTGATATCACTTAATGAGTAAAACCAATCTTGGAATGAGGCTTGTCTCAGTCCCCAAAGAAAAAAAAATAGCAGCATCAAAAATCTTGGTTTTGGGTGCCAAATTTAAGCAATGCAGTTTGGTAGTATTCTAAGAACTACAAGGTGGATACTAAGGAGCTCAAAATAGGTGCTGGGGATGATGAACAGTCCACAAGTTACTCATTCCTGTGACAAAAATCTGAAGGTCTAAATCACTCAGTCTCAGATCAATTCTTGAATGTGTGCTACTTACAATATCTGACAATGGCAAATTTCTAGGCCTTGCACTTTTTCATTTCTATTGGTGCACAAATACTCATAACACTGAGTCTTGGCAAGCTTCCAGAGTCACGCAGCCACTCAAGGCAGTAGATTTAGGGATATAATGAAATGACAGCCGATGTTTAGCTATTGAATTTTCCATAATTGCTGTTAAAATTGTTTGTCTTGACCTTCTTTGTGTGCATGAGCATTCCTGAAAGCAGGACTCTGATCTGAGCAATGATTAGCAAAGCAGGTTTATTACTCTAGCATAAAAGAGATTTATTTATAGCACATGGTATTACCAAGTTAAGCAGAGTCTAGCACCTTTCTAGCCACATGTGGCTGTGAAAAGACTCAAAAGATATTGTACTCTCTTTGAGGTTGGGGGAGGCAGAAGGAAGTAACCTCATATTAGGATCCTCTTGGATAAGCAGCAGGCAGAATGATACACAAAGAGAAGAAAAGCAAAGAAAAACACAGGTGGTATTAGTTTTAAAGCAAAAGGGTTACACCTCAAGAGCAAGTAAGGCCCAAGGAACAATGAGTAGGCTTATCTAGAAGTCCATGGAAATTCTGCCTATCTAGAAGGGAGACTGAGGCCCAGGGAAAATATATTTCAAGACCCAAAATAAAATAGCAGCATTCAATCTGAATTACCTATTACCCTTAGAGTCTTTCATTTTTATTAAAAACTTTTTATATTTTGTTAAACTGATATGTTTATGCTTTTGTAAATGGAATACTGGTGATTGGTTATAATAAAGGACTGACTGAGTAGATCAAGAAACTGCAGGTATTGGATTTTTCATCCTGAATTCAAGTAAAGCCGTCCCGCTACAAGCCTAGCATAAGCTAAGTTTAATTAAATCATCTTTCCCCAGAGCCCCTCTGTTTTTTTCCTGGGAAATTCAAAGGACAAGTGAGGAGAGTGGGATTTGCTTAGAAATTTGCATTTCAGAGCTAGAGAGAGAAAGAATGAGGTTACAGTCAGTCACGTGTGGGTTCTGTTCTAACAGAGATTTCTGAAGCTTGTTATCGCGATCCCCGTTAAAGGACCATTTAATAAAATCACATGTTTAATGCACTAGTGCAATGCTTTTCAAACTTGGCAACTTTAAGATGTGTTGACTTTGAATTCTGGTAGTTAAAATGCAGACAGTTTAAAGTTGCCAAGTTTGAAAAAAGAAAAATACTGCACAAGAGCCTTTTTAAAGGCAAGCAGTAAAGGTAATTGCCTTAAATCCTGCATATACGATATGGCTCACCTCTGTTTTTGAAATGAAGAAATTAGATATAATAAGCTGAAGTATAATTCGCCAGGAATTTAGAATGATGGGTTTCCCCTCACATTCCTATTTCATGGACTTAATTTCATATATTTTTTTTGAATGGAGAAAAAATTAAACTGCTGTAATGAAGAAGCATATGACATTATTTTGCTGAGTCTACCATTTGCAAGCAACCAAGTATCTTGAGCCGTGGTGGCACAATGGTTAGAATGCAGTACTGCAGGCTAGTTCAGCTGATTGCTGGCTGCCAGTAGTTTGGAAGTTTGGGTCCCACCGGCACAAAGTTGACTCAGCCTTCCATCCTGCTGAGGTCGATAAAATGAGGACCCAATATGCTGACTCAGTAAACTACTTAGACAGGGCTGTAAAGCATTGTGAAGCAATATATAAGTCTAAGTGCTATTGCTGTTGCTATATTGGGCAACTCTGCCCAAGGGTTTTGTCCCTCAAGAATCCTGGGCAAGGCAGAAGAAAGCAAGGATACCTGATGCCTCAAGAGCTTTTTCCCAATCGACGCAGTGACAGAGGTTCACAGTTGTTCTAAGTGATCTGTCAGAGCTTTCTGCCTCTCCATCTACCCTGCCATAGGAGGAGGAATGAAGAGAGTGGTAATACTTGTAAAACTGAAGCAAATAAGATCATACTGAACAGTGGTGGTTTGCTGCCGGTTTGGACAGGTTCGGCCGAATTGGTAGCAGTAATTTGTCCCCGCTTGCTGAACCAGCAGCAATGGTTGCCTCCCCAGGCCCCCTGAACCAGTCCTCTGGCTGGAAATCGGTGCTTTGGCTCAAAAACGGCCTGAAAAGAACCTTCTGCACATGCACAAAGGGTTTTCTACACATGCACAGAGGGTTTTTACCCAGGTGCGACGGAAAATGTGTACTTCTGACGTGATCTGAACCGGTAGGCAAGGTAAGAGGAACGCCCCACCCCTGATATTGAATCTTTACATTCTGTGCTGTGAGAAAAAGCCCTTGGTCCTCTTCATCTTGCTCACGATCACCCAAACTGGTTCTGGGCAAGTATTTCTGCTTGAATCCTCCTGATAACTTTAATCCTTCTGTCTTTTGCATCATTTTGGATTCGAACAAAATGTCCCATGGCATTCCCTTTCTTCTGGACAAGAGCCCAAATTACCAGTGAGGATATGAAATTTATTGATGATTTCTTGACTACTAGACTGGCAATTGTCCATTCCAAAGTACAGGACGAGGGTGGGAGGATGGGGGGGATGTTTCTTATAAAAAGGACGTGTTATTGATTGAAATTAGCTGAAAGAGAAATTGCTTCTCACAAATTGTACGGAGTGTAATGAGTTTTTAAAGAGGCAATTTTGAGAAAAGATTAATGGACCTAGATGGTGGCCTCTAACTTAGAACTGGAAATGACCCATAGGAAGCAATGCTTTCAAACTTACATAAAGCAGACAACCTAAACGTAAGCCGTTGCAAAGGATTCAGTCTATATCTGAATCATTTTATTGGTTTCTGTGATGCACAAAAAGGTAAGTGCATTTATTTAACAGGTTCCAGTCTTCTGGCAAGTGCTGTTGTGGGATAAAACTATCTGCACAGGTACAGACCACAATTGAGGCCAAAATTTCTGTTGCTAAGCAAAACATTTGTTAAGTGAGTTTTGACCCACTTTATGACCTTTCTTGCCCCAGTTGTTAAGAGAATCACTGCAGTTGGTAAGTTAATAACCCGGTGTAAAGTTTCCGAAAGATGCCCTAATTAATTAATGAGCCTCGAGCCAAGTTTCAAAAGAAATCCAGTAATTTATTAGGAGCAACATTCCGGCAATTACTCAAGTGGAATCAGCTCTGACCCCACATAATTTATAAGTTCCCATGACCCTGTCTCTCCCCTCCTCCCTGGGCATGTCATAAATCACATTCTCCAATGGACCACGTTGGCAGGCTGTAAAAACCACACCCTTCATGCTGGCTCCGGTAACCTAGGATAAAATCTGGAGAAAGGCATGTGTGGAATATATTTTTGGTTGGGGCAGCCAAGCAGCTCCATCAGTTCTCCCCCCTCCTGCTTATGGCAACTTGAAAGCTGGTCTGGAAAGCTTTGCAAGTTAACATCTGGCTGTTAAGTGAATCTGGCTTCCCCATTGACTTTGCTGGTCAGAAGGTCGCAAAAGGGATTTCATGACCTTGGGACCCTGCAACGGTCATAAATATGAACCAGTTGCCAAGCATCTGGATTTTGATCACATCACCATGGGGCTGCTGCAAAGGTCATCACTGTGAAAAACAGTCCTAATTCACATTTTTCAGTGCCGTTGTAATGGTCATTAAGTGAACTGTTGTAAGTTGAGGACTATCTCTTTGTTCAGTGCAATAGCAACTTTGAGAAAAAAAGGCTGCATGTTTAGGGACAATGTGTAGAAAAAGGTGTAGAACATAAACATGGAGGAAGCTAACATGAACATTGATGAATCGTATGGAGTTTTAAAAAGGGGATGTTGGTTATAAAGGCAAGAGAAGAAGGCTTTCGTACTATGAACAGCAAGGTAACAATTTACATGAAGAATGGAGGAAAGAAGAAAATTGTATTGACAAAATGAAAAAGGAACAACATAAAAGGGGGAACCACATTTTAAGTATGATTTTCCATCCAATCTAATCCACTTAATAGACATGCCATCCAGCCCATTCTTAACTAGCTTGCTACTCAGCAAATTATGGAGTGCTTTGTCAAATGTTTCGTTAAAGTTAAGATATATTGGGTATATATACAACATTACTAAGGAATTGCTCTGTTAAATCAATTTGAAATAAAAGTAATCCAAGAAGATTTACTCTTGCCAAATTCGCTTGCAATGATTTTAAGGGGTTCAATGAAAAATTGCCCTTGGTATCCAGATGAGATTGCCTTTGCTGTTTTATGATATCGACTGAAGAGCTTCTAGTAAGTTATTATTGCTTCTCAAACAACTTATGGTCTGTGCTTGCTCATCTTTGTCCTCTGAGGGACAACATTCTTCTTTTTTAATGCTGTTGAGCAAGTTTTGACTCCGGGAATTGCCTAGACAAATTTTCTTGGTGAGATTTTTGGAAGTGGTTTGTCATTGCCTTCTTCTTAGGATTAAGAGAGAAAGAGTAACTGACCCAAAGTCATCTTGCTTTTCCTCCTTTTGTTGTTGTTGTTGTTGCTCAGTCACTAAGTCGTATCCAACTCTTCATGACCCCATGGACTACAGCATGCCAGCCCCCCCGATCTCCATTATCTCACTGATTATACCCAAACTCATATGCCAACTGCTTTGTTGACACTAAGCATCTCAACAGAGGATAAGGCTCTTTTTGCCTTCAATCTTTCCAAACATCAAGGCCTTTTCTAATGAGTCCTCTCTTCTTATTTGGTGGCCAAAGTATTTGAGCTCCAGCTTCATTATCTGTCCTTCCAAAGGACAGTCAAAGTTGTTTTTTGTTTTTTAGAATTGAGCTTTTCTTCCTACTTTATGCTTAAAAGACAGGACTAAAATTCCTGGTTTTTACCCTGGAGCCTTAACTAGTACACAAACATGTCTCTCAAATATTCTTTTTTATGGTGGTGGGAAGACAGTTGAAATGCAAGGCATTCTGTAGGAGAAGCAGAGCTGGGGGAAGATCAAAAAAGGGATCACCCTAGAATACCTACATAGCTACAAATATATGAAATCTAACTTACCATGAATTCCTTTGGCACTTGTCTAACTTTTAGCAGGTGCTAACTGTTAGGTGAGAATATTCAGAGGCAGAGGCATGAGCAATCAATTCACATACAGTCCTGGTCTCTCACACCTGACATATTCTGAAGAGATTTGAGGCATGACCTGTGATGGCCAGCTCAGAAGAATCTGAAATAGAGGACCTTGCTCAGGATGCCCTGGATAAATACCTGTATTAGCCTCAAGGAGAGTCAAGCAATCAGGCACCATGGCCAAGGAGCATTCCAGGCATCAGGAAGCAACAGTGTATGAGAGGCTGAATCCAGGACTTTCTTCCAGTTCTACAGGACATAAGGCTGAGCACAGAGCAGAAGTGGGATGTTCCCAATTTCCCACTTGATGCAGAATCTATTTAAGATTGATGCAGAACCCAGAGGTGGGTTCCTACCGGTTCCAGCCGGTTCTTTAGAACCATTAATAACTCGGCGATGATGTCACGGAGCTGGTTCTGTTCGTGTCTCTGTGGGCGCCGCCATCTTGGATTTTGCTTTTTTTGCTAATTTTTGCTTCTGCGCATGCACAGAAGCTATTTTTTTATTGCTGCAACTGTGCACGAGGCATGACCCTAAGCAAACCGGCAGTAAAAAGATCCACAACCCACCCCTGGCAGAACCTATTTAAATTGCACAGCATTCTCCATTGGGATCAGCTTGTCAGAAATCTGCATTTGCTTCCGGAACCTGTTACTTGAAAAATACCTCATTCATAAACACTGTCCTGCTGGATTGTACTCATCTAGTCCATCAATCGCAGTGGCTAACTACAACAAAGCCCACTGGTCTTCAAGTAGATGGCCATCAGAGGCACTGCCATAAAGGCTAATAGTTATTCTTTAACCAGTTGATGACTCCCATTTGGATTCTGGCCATTTGGAAACTCATTCCAGATAAGCTCTCCAAGGCTTTGAGAATTTGCTACTCTGTGCACATCAGAGGTGGGTTCCTACCGGTTCTATCGAGTAAGTAGTAACTCCGCGATGACATCATGGAGCCAGTTCTGTCGGTGTCTCTGTGCGTGCTGCCATCTTGGATTTTGCTTCTGCGCCTGCGCCGTAGCTAATTTTTGACTGCCGTGCATGCCGTGCATGCGCTTGCTCGCGTGCTCGAGGTGCAACCCTGAGTGAACCGGCAGTAAGAAGAAGATTCAGAACCCACCTCTGGTGCACATGCTTCCATGTGCATCCTGTTTGCCATTGCTGGCATTTACCAAGTTCTAAATAAAACTTCTTGCAACTATTCCTCAGAGTGTGTGTATGTGTTTGACCCATGACTCTTCCCTTCCATGACTAACATTGCAGTTCTGAGAAGGCAAGTGTGAGATCATAGTTCTAGCCAAACTTTTGATTTTATTGATTTTTTTAAAAAAAGCATTTCTTTTTTTCTGCAAACCTTCATAGGTTAAAGCAATCTTATCCCACTGACAACACCACATATGGTTCCAGAATTCTCAACCAGTGGCCGTGCTGGTAATAGTTGTATAGCAATATGATGAAGTACCAGTAGGAAAAGGCAATAAATACAATAATTTATTTCTTATTTTCATCCATTTCCAGGTACAGTATAGAATCAAATTTCATGAGAATTTTGTCAAGATTTGCATTATGAATGTTTTGGCTTTTATACCATTGCATTCTCATTTCTCTGATATGTTTTAAACCCAAATATAGAAGGCCATTTTAGTATCATTGATTATATATTATCAAATCAATGCCAGCTTTTAGTGACCATACAGACAGATCTTCTACAAGAGGATGCATCCCCAAACTTTTCATAATGGTGTATCTATTGCTGATATCTATCTACCTTGCTAATGTTTGTCTTCACCTTTTCCAGCATCATGGGCTCTTCAGAGAAGCTGGGTTTTTGCTTACTGTGTCCAAAATATGATAATTTCAGCCAGGTTGTTTGTACCTCAAGTGAGAACTCTGAACTGATTTGTTCTATCCTTGGCATTCTCAAGAGTTTGCTTCAACACCAAAGTTCAGATGCATCAATACTCTTTCCTGCTTCTGCAAAGTCCCCAACTTTCATTATCATTGAGGGAGATATCTTGTATGCATGCTTTTTTAATTTTGCCAATATAAGCACATCACACCTGGCAACCCTTGCTATTTCACCAGATGCTAGACTGCATTTTCCTTTACCGTTAAGAGTAAGTGAAAGGCAGAAGCTACCCATTACTTCCATAACTTTATTGTCGATTCTAAATCTAGTTGCTAGACCTATGGTTATTACTTTGATCTTTTGTATACTTAATCTTAGCCTCATTTGTTTCCACTGCTATTTGATTTACATTATTAGAGCTTCTAGCTCATTTGAATTTTAACTATCCGAGAAGTGTCATAAGCAGAGTGTAGGTTATTGATGTTTCTTCTCCCAATTTAAAACCAAGCTCATCTTCTAATCCAGCTTCCCTCAAAAGTGTATATAGATTGATATAAATAAGGAGAGCAGATATACTCATGTCTCACTACATAGTCAACCTGCTATCAAATTGTTTCACCAAGTTGTTCAGATTTTGCCTTCCTGACCTACATATAGTTTCATAGGAAGTAAAAAAGAAATTAATTTTTCTAAATATATTCCACATCTGGCTATAGTTAACACAATCAAAAGCCTTTTGATATTTAATGAAGTGCATGTAGTATTGACTTCTTGGGCTTTCTCGATTATTTAGTATGTATCAGCAACAATATTCTTGTTCCTTGAAACCATCTTGAACATATTGGGATTTCATTTTTTTGAGTGATCCTAAACATTATTTTACTAGTGTAATTAAGGATGCTACGCAATAGTTTACATAATTGGCTTGGTCTCCTCTTTATAATATTGATATGTAGACTGACCTCTTCCAAACGGTTGGCCACTACATTATTTTCTAGATTTGTTGACACTGTTTGGTTAGATGTTTTACTGGTTCGTCTTCTGTTGCTTGTCATATTTCTGTAGATATTCCATCAGTACTTGTAGGATTCTGACTTGATAGTGACTAGAGTGCTGATCTAACTTCAAAGATGCCTTTGCTGTTATCACTAAAGTGAAAATATGCCCTACAGCTTCTTCACTGCTACTCTATTCTGAAAACCATTCTCCCATTCTAGGAGTCACAGTTATACTAATAGTACATATTTGTCAAGAAGAAGAAACAACTTTTCATCAATTGCAAATACTGACAAGTCTCCTCTTATGGAAAATTCTACTTACTCCAGAGCTCTCTTGTCCTTCCCAAATCTCAAGCAATATTTCATCATGATAAAAATATATATATTAAAAAGGATCATTCCACATCTCCACTCAGCTATAAGCGGAGGCATCATTTACCAAAGGAAGTGGTGAAACTAATTTAGAAACACCAGGATCTCATTTCTTTCTCCAGAAGCCATAGAGTCCACAGATCATTTGCTAGAAGGGTGGCAGTGATGATCCCAGGAGAACAGATCTGTTTCTGAAGACTCCTTTGAAGCATACATTCATGCAGCTAAATGAATGAAAGCTGTGCTGTACATTTTGGCTGAGCCCTAGACTCACTTCTATGGTGATAAACTGCATGGAATTCAAAAAGACTTATGTCTGGAGAAATATCCATACACAGTGGTTTTTATCAGTATAAAATATTTATGAAGTGAAAAATTGCTATCAGCTTCCCTTTTGGTTTTGACCTGGAGAATTAGGAAGGCAGCAGGTGGTTGATCAGGAAGGCACTATAGCTGAAGCTGGAGACCTTTCTCAGCCCCCAAACAGCTGCCTGCTTGTGTAGAGACACAATTGACAAAAGCATTTATGGGAATGTACTCAGCATGTATTCTGGCACATGGTAAAAACACTTCCACAGAAAGACCACCAAGGTTTTAAATGAGGTTTCAGAAAAGGGTTTGAAATATTAGCTACCTACATTGTTTATCACTGTTTCTAATTTCTCTAGCCAGACTCCAATGAGATCATCTTTCTGAAGCAATGTCGGCAAGAGCTTTTTCTTCAATCAAGCTGTCTTTTGTTTTTCCTATGCCATAAATCATGTGAGTAAATATCCTTTCCAGAAGCAGATTTAAATTATGATAATACAATTATTTCTAATCATGGAATGTAATTATTCTGTAACAAGCCTTTCAGTCATGTCTAATTTGGTACATGGGTGGTGCATTTGCCTCACGATTAGAAAAAGATATTTGTAGGGTTTTGATCTTTAAACATCTATAATTTCCCTGCAAATTATACCCAAGTGACATTATTTTGTATGGATTTGCTGATAGCTTGTTTAGCCATGTTTAACTTTTTTTTAAAATACTTCTTTTATTGTAATTGATTTGGAATTTTTTCAACTTCTTTTATATCCTCAAAAGTTTTTCCTATGTAAAATGAATTTGTGTTGCTTTCTAAATGAAATATTGGGAAAGTCGTTTGGATGTCAAGGAAGATACATCCTAAAAAGCAAGAGGGGAATGAGATAGTAAAAATGGGACATAGCTTTATTAAATATTAAGCAATTACATTACAAAACACAAATGTATTCGTTACATTTGAGAATTCTCACTGGCACATCTGCTGCAGGCAGCTCATTGGGATATGTAGTAAAAAGGAGATTGGCGCATACCTCTTCTCTACCCTCATCTGGCCTACTTCTTCCTTCACCATTCAACTAGGATTTCCTGGAGTGGAACATTGTTTGCAGTTTGCTGATCAGTAGTAGATCAAACTTTTTATTTCATGTGCTTTCAATTGAAGATGCTGTAATAATTCAAAGCACTCAGTATATTATTCCATTCAGATTCTAACGTCAAGGAACATCTCGAATGTTTTTAGATATACATGCTCCTCTGGGCCAACAAATTGAGTACCACAAATTTTATAAGATATCTTCAAAATCTTTTAAGTTGTCTACAGTCCGTTCAATCTTTGTAAATGTATTTAGTGTGTGTGTGTGTGTGTGTTCCCAATCCTGTTCATACACAATGGCTTCTAAGTGAAATTAAAATATCTGTGGTACTATGATTATATAACAGAAAAATGTCCCTGGTAAAAGATATCAGCAAGAGATCTACTCTGTATCGATAGCATGAAGTCATCTACTAACCAATAATATTAACTGTAAATCACTAATTATAATAATCATGAAATGAAAGCTTAAAATCATTGTCAACCATCACCAACAAAATTAAATTCAGCCACCAAGCATCCTCCAGGATAATCCTCTAGTCTTGAATCCTTTCCAGAAGATGGCCAAAATGGCTGCCAATCTTTCTAAAAGTAACAGTGCATGTCTTCTTTCAAGAGGCAGATTATACTTAGAAAGGCAGTGTGCTCATTAAGCCCAGTGTATTTTTCCTGTAATCTCACTGCCAGAGGCATCAGTTTGCCTCATTATAATTCTGCGGTGTTGAATTTCAATACTTCAGTGCCATTCTCTTCATACAGAAACGTAACTTCCCTCTTCCTTGAAACAAACTGCCAAAAATATGTTGAAGAAAGAAACCTGACCATCACCGTATGTTACTTTAGTCAAACAGCAAATTGTTTAATTCCTCCAGCTTTTTCCTTCTCCTTGATGATGACGCCAAAGGCCTAGCATACATTATCCAACTTGTGACTTTCATGGCCTTTTGAACATTGGGACCTCAGAAATCTATAAGGAGAATTATGCTTGCAAGGGTGCCAATGAAATCACTGGATAATCTCCATCAGTCTCTGCCCAGCCTAATGTTCTGCACTATCAAATTATACAACTGTTATTTTCCAAGTCTGGGAATGCAAATGTAATCATCTGCTCTCCAGATCAAGGTACAGATGTTTTTCTTCTCTTTTCTTCTTTTCTCTTTTGCCAATGTACTGGTTTTGTAAAACATGGCCTTTTTTTCTACGCTGGCAGGGCTTGGTCATTTATTGTGAGTACTGATGACTAATTAGGCTATTTCTAATTTAAATTGCTTGTAATGGTCCCATCAGGTAGAGGCAAGTTTTGCTTCTTTTTTTGCTATGATATGTATAAGGTTGCATACACTTTATACACGTTAGATACACACTATCTAACAAAATGAATTTCAATGGTGAAAAAAGTAAGGTTTTACATTTAGGCAAGAAAACC
>JANHFT010007912.1:19444-30211 GCA_032467955.1 Pseudoxenodon macrops | reverse complement strand
CCCCTCCCATTTACCCACAACATAAAATGCATAGTAGAATAGCTGAAAGTGTGGCAGGCCAAAATGCAGTCCTGACAGCTAGTTTTTGATTGCTGCATGCACGCGCATGCGCTTCACATGCGTAACTCTGAGCAAACCGGCAGCAAAAATATCCAGAACCCACCCCTGCAGAAATGGGTGTCACATAATGTAACAACCAGTTCGCCCAGCACCAAAAATGTGAGCATGCGCAGCTTCAAAAACACAATATAGGATGGGATATCATTGGTGCGGGTGAGTGCAAACTACCGGTTCATCTGAACTGGTCCAAACCGGCAGCAACCAATCTCTGGCTGCATCTGGTAAGATAGTAATGTATTTGTTAAGTGACTCTGGCTTCCCCATTAACTTTGCTTCTTAGAAAGTCCCAAAAGGTGATTACAGGATACTGCAACTGACCTAAATACATGCCAGTTGTTAAGCATCCAAATTTTGATCACATGACCAATAGTTGCAAGTGTGAAAAACAGTCATACGTCATTCTTTTCACTGCTGTTGTGATTTCAAATGGTCACTAAATGAAGGGATATAAATTGAGGACTATCTCTAGAGGTTTTGCTGCTTCCAATCTTTTGCCTGGCATTGAGGGGGGAAAAAACAATAAAATGTAAAGACATAAAATAATGTGATTTAAAAAGAAAACACTAACGTGACCTCCAAAAAAGGGATAAAAGTTTGCAAAAGATATTCCAGAGGTTTGAAGTGCCATTTGATCTATGAAGCTCTGTCTCAAGAACTGATAGAGATGTTTAATGCAGGACTATTTTATGATCCAGAAGAGAAGAGGGTATTAAGTTTCTTCCTCATAAATCTTCTATCTGCCAAATGTGAGATATAAGCAATTAAGAAAATAAATTAGAGTATGAAAAGGGACATTTAAACTGAAACCCCTTCAGCTATCCCAAATGGACAACTGAAGAGCAACTGAGAGAAAGTGGGACTACTATTCTGACTGAACAAGGCTAGAAATACTAATCGTATTTACTTGGGAATGAGAACTATCCAACTCAACAAAATTGACCCCAAGGAAGAAGAGCTATCTCTTTTCCTTAGCGCAGGGGTGTCAAACTCGATTTCATTGAGGGCCGTATCAGGGTTGTGTTTGACCTGGGGAGGGCTGGGGTGTGCGGCCAGGGGGCGTCGGGGGTGCCTGTAGTGGCCCAAGCCTGCACTAACCCTCTGTGGGTGAAAATAGGGCTCAGGAGGGCCACCCATGGCCCTCCCGAGCTCCATTTCCTTTAGCAAAGGCACCATGGGCCAGTCCTTCACTATTTCCAGGGTACCTCTATGGGCCAGATCTAAGCATGTCAGGGGTTGGATCTGGCCCACAGGCCTTGAGTTTGACACCCCTGCCTTACAGCCTCTTTTGATTGTTTTTCCCTTTTTATCCCAAGCAGACCGAAAACTTCAGTCCATTCTTACATAGGGATGATGCGGAAAGCATATTAAGAACATTAAGCAATTACATTAAAGGTAAAGGTAAAGGTTCCCCTCACACATGTGCTAGCCATTCCTGACTCTAGGGGGCAGTGCTCATCTCCGTTTTAAAGCCGAAGAGCCAGCGCTGACCATCTCTGTGGTCATGTGGCTGGCATGATTAAATGCTGAAGGTTCACAGAATACTGTTATCTTTCCACCGAAGTGGTTCCTATTTTTCTACTTGCATTTTTCACATGCTTTCGAACCGCTAGGTTGGCAGAAACTGGGACAGGAGCTCACTCCGTTACGCGGCACTAGGGATTCAAACCTCCGAACAGCTGACCTTTCTGATTGACAAGCTCAGCGTCTTAGCCATTGAGCCACCGCATCCCTAAAACAATTACATTACAAACCATAATAAATACATTAGTCACTTGATTGTATGAATCCTGCTATACTATTTTTTAATTTATATTATAAAATATGATAATATGTTGAAATAATGCAAGCCTGCCTTAATCCGTAAAGATTTGTGATTTAGTAAAGAATGAGCAATACCTTTTGCCTTTGTCAATAAATTACGGGTACATCCAGTGTATTTTAGGACCCCAAGAGATTTATGTCAAAATGCTCTAAAACCCTTGAGCATATCTGATAACTATTGTGCTAACTGTTAGCCCTTCAAGGGAGGCAAGTTCAACAAAAAGAGCAGCAACAAAAAGTTTATCATTGTAAAGATAGAATAAAAGGATGGAATAAGAAGATTTTGTAAGAAGGTATTGTAAGTAGAGTAGAGTAGAGTAGAGTAGAACAGAATAGAATAGAATGTCAGAAATCAAGCATATGTGAATTTGCACTATAAATATGCAACAGTTATGTGTTGTGAAATGCACACATATAATTACATCCTGCCTTTCAAACAATACAGATATATATGATTTCAAAACAAACTAATAATTAAAATACAATAATGCTTCTTATGAGATAATTTGTAGTAATGGCCTTCAACTGTTTTAATGGGGGCTGTTGTCTGCTTCCTCCTCTGTTGCTTAAGGATTTCTGCAATTTCATCCTACATGAACAATAAATTGCCCTTCAAAAATCTCAGATTCTTTTTTATACGCTTCTCAGTTGTTCCCAAATGTGTAGTTGGTCCCCACAGTGGTCTGTAAAAATGTGCATCACCACCAATTTATCTGCATGTCATTTTGTCATGAGAAACCTTGCTTGTAATAGCTCATAGCAATGTCAACATTCATAATATATTATAGCAACATTTTCATAATAATTCACCGACAATAAAGCGCACCAGAAAAAACAGTGGGAAGTTAAATAAATGCCACTTCAGTAGCTCAAAGGAAGCAAGTCCTACTCTTAAGTTCAATGTGAAACAAAAACAAAAGCAAAAAGAAAAGAAACAAGACAAACCCAGCTGCTGTAGGAAAGTCAAATATATATTTGGACTTAAATAGGTCTCGTTCAAAAGTCTCAAAGGTGTGTCTTTAAAAGGGCAACTGGACTTTCTTTGTTTTTCCTTGAAGACGTTCCATTTCTCATCCAAGAAATTTCTTCAGTTCTGACGGAATGCTGAAGAATGGAAGGATTTGAAATAATTTTGGTCCAAATAGAAAATGCTAAATATGTACTCCCCCCCTCCTGATAATAGGGAAACTTAACGTTTTCATGGCTTGGGATATACTGTGATTATTATACTGTATACCCTGTTTCCATGAAAATAAGATCTCCCTGGATAATAAGCCCAATCAGGCTTTTGAGTGCATGTGCTAAAATAAGCCGTCCCCTGAAAATAAGCCCTCCCCAAAATACAGCAGCAGCCATGAGGTGACCATGCTTGCCTCTCCTGCTCCTCAAAAATAATAAGACCTCCCTGAAAATAAGGCCAAGTGCTTATTTCAGGGGTCAAAAAAAAATAAGACCCTGTCTTATTTTCGGGAAAACATGGTTATAAATCGTTCGGTTTTGAATGTGGGCTGTTGGCTTTCCAGTTGACAAGTCCAGCATTTTGACCACTGAGCCACTGCGCTGCAACAAAGGAAGAAAATAGAAGAAAAATGAAAGTGAGTGAGTGAGCGACTGAATGTGAATGCTAATGATTTAGTAAACATCTGTGCAGAAAATAATCTGCATTGAATATGTGGTTTAAGCATGCATCAGCCATGCACCTACATGGAAAAGGAATGAATCTAAATACATTTGATTTGATTGTATATGATGAAAGATTTATGAAGTGCCTTATTTTGTAGTCTTAAAATTTGGGTGGGGTGGGGAATGGACATGAAAGAAAATAAAAGAGACAACAATATCACAGGAAATGAAAATATGAGTCCTGTATTAGATTACTTTCCCTGTAAAATGAATGGAGAGCGTTCATAAGGAAAGAGGATATGAAATCTGTGAGAACATGCTGAATTCCACCTGGACATTACGCTGATTGGAAATATGAAAAAGGATACTTTCTAGAATAAGGAGATGAAAAAGGCTGTAGGTGAGGAAAAAATGTGTTTTAAGAATGATTGCTGTAGAACTGAGGATGAAAGAAATATGTTGCATAATATCTATAGATAGACAAGGACCTAAAAGTGAGCAAAGAATGGTTAAGATTAAAAGAGGCAGAGAAAATGAGAGCGATTTTGATAGAAATAAAAAAAAAATCTTTTGGCAGTGAGTGGAAATGGCAAAGCAAGACGTCCCTGAGAAAAGGAATGGAATTGAAAATGAAAGTGATGACATGATTCGGAATGAATCTGAAGTGACACAATGCTGGAAGGGAGTACTTTAGAAGATCTGTATGTTAAAAAGAGTGGCATTGAAATAACTACTGTTAAAGTTTGTCTCCAAGAACAACAATAACAACAACAAGATGAAAAGGAAGTATTGAGGGCCGTAAGAATGTTGAAAAATGCTAATTTTATTCAATAAAGGACAAACACTGGAGAAATGTTGAAATGTGGATGTGACTTGCTTATGGAGTGAATGCATGACTTGTTTATTATTCTTTTATTCATTAAACATGAAACTCAGTCAACTGAATATTTAAAAATGTATTGCAAATATCCTTGACTGTAGCTGATGGTTGATACGGGTTGCTGCCAGCATCCTAGGTATCAACCAAGTATCTTCTCAAAACATATGATGTTCTGAGTAGCGCATTTTTTGCAGTTCCGCTGGGGTTATTGCAGGAAGCTGTAATCTCTTGATGTATTTTGCAAACTTCGTGGACATGGTACCAAGTGCCCCGATGACAATGGGTATCATGGTTACATGTTTCATCCATAGCCTTGTAGTTTCGATGGCCAGGTCACGATATTTCGTGATTTTTTCCAGTTCTTTTTTTCGACTCTGGCATCTCCTGGTACAGCTATATCAATAAACTGAACACTTCGGCCCTCGACAATTGTGATGTCTGGCGTGTTGTGTTCCAAATGACGATCCATCTGTATTCTAAAGTCCCACAAGATCTTCGCCTTCTCATTTTCGGTAACTTTTTCCACTTTGTGCTCCCATGACTTTTGGGATATATTTCTTACATAATGGCCAGTGGATTAATTTGGCAACTTGGTCATGTCTAGCTTTATAATCAGTTTGTGCAATTTTTCTGCATTCACATTAAATGTGAAACAGTTTCGACTTTGTTGTTGCATAGTTGGCAGTTTGGATTGTCAATGGATTTTTGTATCTTCGCTTTCATGGCATTAATTTGAAGTGCTTGTTCTTGAGCAACAAGTATTAAATCTTCTGTTTCTTTCTTGATGGTTTCCATCTTAAGCCATGCCCAAGTAAGATTGTCATCACATTTTCCTTCAATGTTTTTCAAGTGTTGTCCATGTAAAGGATCTGTCATCCAGCTGTTTTTCCTTATATTCTGTCTTTGTTTCTGTAGTTTTTATTTTACAGCCTGCAGCAATTTTTCTGTACTTTGGTTCACATAATCATTCAAACATCGTTTTTCTTCTTCTACAGTTTGATGGATTTGCAATAGCCCTCTGCCTCCTGTTTTTCTTGGCAGATACAACTTGTAGATGTCACTTCATGGATGTAAAGTGTGGTACATATTCAAAAGTTTGTGTGTTTTCCAGTCCACGTTTTCCAGTTCAGCCAAACTCCAGTTGATGATTCCAGCTGAGTAGCGTATCACTGGGACTGCCCATGTATTAATGGTTTTAGTTATGTTTCCAGCATTCAGGTTTGATTTTAATATTTTGCGGACCCTCCTGATGTATTCCTTTTGTGTTGACTCTTTGACTTTTCTATTCAAGATGTTATCTGCTTCCAATATGCCTAGGTATTTGTAACCATCATCCTTTGCTAATTCCTTCACTATGTTTCCATTTCCCAATTCTATTCCTTCTATTTTTCCCATTTTTCTTTGCTGCATGGATAATATAGCACATTTTTCAAGCCCAAAGTTCATTTTGATGTTGTTTATTATTGTTGTTGTTGTTGTTGTTGTTGCTATTTATTCATATGCTGCACAACTTCCAGAAACTGCATAGTTTATAAATTATTTTAAAAGTTAAAAATGATAACAAGATAGGTAAAAATGGTAGGATGATAATCCAAATGGAAACCAAAAAGAAAATCTTAGTTTAAAAGGAGACTTCAGTTATGCTCACCAAACGCCTTGGCAAAGAGCTTCAAAGCCCTTCAAAACACCAGCAGTCTTTTAAAATAACTATACCCTTTTCTATAAGCAACTAGCAGTTTTATCTTTATATATTGTAAAATTCTAGACATAAAACTGTCAGAAGGAAATCTGTTTTGCAAAGTGATTGGCAAAATGCTGAAAATTTCATGATCACACATCTGTAAACGTGAGTCTGATGTCTGGAAAAGTTTTATTTTTGCTAAAGTCATTTGGCTTCTTTAGAAAGAAATACGCAATCAAATTCATTTCATCTTACTTCACAAGTAGAACATATTTTTTTGGCATATAAAGGAGTAGTTATTGCCCAAATAAAATCTCAAGTGTAATTTCATGTCGACTTCTGTAGACCATACAATTTTTCTTAAATGAATAGAAATCAACATTTATAATAAATGATCATTTTTGGAAGAAAAAATACATTAAAAATACTAATAATTTTACATAAGAACTCCCCTACTTTCTCATAAAAAATGGCATTTCCTTCCATCATCTTCTGGGTGTCAAAATTAATTTTTCATGCTTGAAAGATTTGGCACAAGCCTTATACAATTACTCTTTCTCATATTAGGGCTATTTTCTTGGAGAGGGTTTATTGGGGTTGAGCAGTTTATTTTAGCTGAACAATCAATAAAATATAGGTGATTTAATGTAAGGTTTTATAGAGCACAATGGCCACTTTATGAAATTTTGTTGTACCTGAAAGAAAGATTTTGACATACGAAATTGTCCAACTACCACTGTAGAAATTCTATATGCTCACAATTAAAATGAGAGGTTGTGTAGTGCAGGAGTGTCAAACTCCCATTGTCACAGCATCATCGCTAAACTTGTCATGGCCATGGCCAACGCATGACACATCTGGCCCAGGAACCTCGAGCTTGACAGCCTTGGTGTAGACTGAACAACAGAGCCACTCTTCCAAAGCAAATAAAAGGTACTTGGCTGCTTATTTTCCTTACTTTAAACATTAACAGAAAGAAAGGCATGTTCATATAGTTTTTTATAGGGAGAAGTGCAGCATGATTTTGCTACAATTATAACATTGTCAATTGGGTTATGAGTTGTGCCTTTCATGAAAGAATGCATTATTTGCCTTTTAGCAGGATGTAGAATTCAAAATATTGAAATTACCTAAATTCCAGATATTCTTCTTACTACCCTACTGTAGATGATATAAATGCATCTCGATCAATTTTTCAATGAGTTGTGTGATATTTATTTTTATGGGCTTCTTGGATGAAATTTATTGATGATGATGTTATTCATTCAGTTGTATCCAATTCATGACAATTCTATGGACCAGGTGTCTCTACCTCTTTCAATCTTGCACTACTTCTTTCACTTTTTCCATGTTCTTTGACAGTCTGGTTTCCTTTTACCACTCACTCTTCCAAACACAATCACTTTTTCCAGTGAATTCTCACGCATGACATGGCCAAAGTAAATGAGACACAGTTTTGTGATTTTTGTCTTCTAGGATAACTGATGTTGAGGAGCTTGGCATGAATTCTGATAGTCATAATTTGGTCACTGACAGTTGAGAAGCTTTCCACTGCTCTCCCCCTCTCTCTCTTTCTCTACCTGTCCATATCTGTATCTGCATCTGCATCTGCATCGGCATCTGTATCCCTATCCCTATCCCTATCCCTATCCCTATCCCTATCCCTATCCCTATCCCTATCCCTATCCCTATCCCTATCCCTATACCTATCCCTATCCCTATCCCTATCACTATCCCTATCCCTATCCCTATCCCTATCCCTATCATTTCTCTATTTATCCATCTCCATCTCTATCATTATCTATCTACCTACCTACCTACCTACCTATCATTTTTATTATCTATCTATCTCTATGTGACACAGACAAGTTATTCTTGATATAGGAATTGTTCAGAAGAACTCAAGATAGGTTTATCTTTGGTAAATGACCCAGCACACCAAATATCTTCATATTTGAATCCTTAAATGCCTACAGCTTGTGGCTTATCTTTAACAAATGCTAGGAAATAGTAGGAACATATTAGTGATAAAAATATCTGAACCAAGTGGTGCATACTATATCCTTATATGAAACAGCAGTCTTAATTGCAACACCATTGTGATTATCAGCCTTGAATGCATCAATCTTGAAAAGCTAGTTCAACTTGGTTTGAAATAGAAGGGGTACTCTATTTCTTCCATCTTGGTTTTTTTCTTAAGCAGCAATATGTCTTGCAGCTGCCTTGACTATTATTGGCTTGCAGTTATAGTGTGCAGACCAAGACAGATGTCACAGATAAAATCAGGAAACATTTTTCTATGGACTGAAGGAAACACTGGTGTTCAAATAAAAAGATGGTTTGATCACATGAACATCTTAGAATAACTATAATTTAGATGCTTCAAAACTGATAGTTTGCTGAACTATTAAAAACAGTTCACTTCAAACTAATAATTGCATGCAATATCATGAGAATAATAAATTACAGTTTGAATAAAAATGAATTGTAAATCACTCTCAAAGAACTGCAACACAATATCCAAATAGACATTTAACTAGAATGGCAAGATTTTCAAAGTTTTTGCATGAATCAGAAAGCTAAAACAGGACATTATACTCCAGACTTTTCCTTGCAGAGGTCAAATCAGTGTCTGTTTGAAAAATTCATGATCGAGAAAAGGTAATTTTTAATGAATATTTATGAGATGTCTTTTCTTATCACAGCTGTGCAAGTTTCCTGAAGCTTGCTAGAAAGGTTGGCTTTTGATTTTTTTTAACACATAAAAGCACCTGAATTGAACCTAGCAATGTTTCTTTCTTGTTCCTACCTGTTTGTAATGGTTACTACATTGTATAATATAGATGCTGAGTTAATGTGAGGATTTTTATATATGCTTTTACTGTAGGTAAAGGAGAATTTCAATTTACCATATTTTTCAGAGTATAAGACACACACTCTTTCCCTCTTAAAAGAGGTTGAAAAGTTGTGTGTGTCTTATACACTGAATGTAGCTCTGCCCAGCCACCACAACTCTTTGGCATTTGCCTCCTCGCAGTAAACAGAGCAGAGCCTGATTAGCATAATTATCGGGACTGGCTCTTGAAGAGATGGACTACTTAGGAGTAAGGCATGAGGATAATTGGTCACTCCTATAGCCTATTTAAGTGAGGAAAAGGACTGACCAATTTGCAGGAAACAAGTTCTTTCATTTCATGTCTTGTCTTTGACTGCAAATCTGTTTGGCTCTTGTTGGAAAGTCGTCAATATTCCTGCAAATTGCTTCTGGGTATTTTGCCAACAACAGTAAGATTGTGTGCTGTTATCAGAAAGCCTCTTTGTCAGACTTGTGGTCCTTTTTTCTTGGACTATTGCCGGTTGTTAAGAAGGTGAATTAACAGCTGTTGCACCGAGAATACTGATTTATAATTTCATGGACTTTAGAACGACTGCTAAGACAAATAATTAGTAGTTTGTTAATATTAAAACAAGGTTTGTTCGGATACTGTTTGTGCTGTGTTCCTTGATCCGGCAGCTGGGTCAGAACACATTTCTCCAATTCTTTTCTATTTCTATGGGTCAGGCACACATGCACAGAAATACATAGCAAATATAATCTGTATTGTTTGCTGTTTGCTGGGAGGCAGATTTTGTTCTTGTTTTCCTCCCCAAAAGCTAGGTGTGTGTTATATTTCAGAGTGTCTTATACTCTGAAAAATATGTTTCATCCTAGTGTTTATCCCTCATGGCACTTTCCAATGTTTAGAAAGGGATTGGAGGGATGGGCAGGAGAATGCTATATTTTTATTACTTACATAATCAAACAACCTTTTGTAATGGTATTCTGCAGATGCCAGAGCTATACCACATGCCTGTTGACTAAACATAATGTTAGCTATGCTTGATACAGATTTATTCAAGGACATTGACCAGAAGGCTGAACATTTCCTAACACAATTTTGTGGATGACATTGAAATCCCATATGGTTTATTCATGTATAGTCCTACTGTGTCAATCTGTTCTTGAATTTTTGAATTCTGCTTCCTTGTCTAAGGTAAAGTGAGATATTCATTGATTTATTCCTTTTACCATTATTTTCAGTCATATTATTTATCAATGTAGCTAACAAGAAAAATCAATGATAATCAATCAAGTATATAAATGTAACAAAAATATTATCTGGATTACTTTTTCTTGTATGTTTCCTACAGGACTTGTTGTTGCTATTTTTCAGTTGCTAAGTCATGGACTGTAGCATGCCAACCATCCTCCACTGTCTCCCAGAGTTTTCCCCAATTTCTTACAGGACAGTTAGTAGTAAATGTCCTTTAAGAGATGCAATTTTAAATCAGAAATAGGTTCAGAGGCATTATAAGTACTTCTTTACTTATTAAAAAATAAATATGTTTATAAGATTATCACTGATTTCTTACTGTAGGCTTTGGCGGCACAAAACAATGGCAACTGCCTAGTAAAGAAAAAGAAAAGATATAAACCTAAACAGCTTCTCAAAAACAAAATCTCAGACCTTGCAGGCAACTCAGTTGGAATAAATCAGGCTAGAAACGCGTTCCTCCAAACCAGAATTTATTCTACCGTTCCAGCAAGCAGTGAGATAGCTTACAGCTCTGTAAAGTCAGCGTTGGGAGCAATTGCCTTCCA
>JANHFT010007911.1:16052-32233 GCA_032467955.1 Pseudoxenodon macrops | reverse complement strand
ATCTATCTATCTATCTATCTATCTATCTATCTATCTATCTATCTATCTATCTATCTATCTATCTATCTATCCATCCTATTATTTATTTTTGTCCCGTCTACAGTTCAAAACAAAGAACATACCAACACTCCCTCCTCCCTTTTCTACCATAACAACAACCCGAGGAGATGAGTTGTGCTGTGAGAGAGTGACTGGCCCAAATTTACCCAGCCTTTTTTTCATACTTAAAGTGGGACTAGAACTCAGTTCCCTGGTTTCTAACCCAGCATCTTCATTCATTTCTTTGATTTATATAGCCACCCATCTCACAAACACAACCCTATTTTTTACAATAAAATAGGTAAAAGAAATATGTGGAATAGAATGGCATTTTATTACAGTCACAGGCTGGAAATAAAATGCATAACATAAAATAAAAACACGTAACAGCTGGGATTCGACCATCAGCAAAGCCAAAGGGTTTTAGTGGGCTTTATCACTTTTCCAGAGCCACATGCTCAGAAACAAAGCCAAGGTTTTAAGGGTTTTGTGAAAGGCAAGGATTGGGACTAACCTAATTTTAGTTGGAATAATGTTTGACAAAGCAGAAAAAGCTCTCTCCCTGGGCCCCAGGAGCCAACACTCCTTAGCAAAAATACCCAGAACATGTCTTAATGGAGAGTACACTTCCTACAAAAGCAGATAGTCCTTAAAATCTTATACACCAAGCAACAATGAAAGAAAAGCTTGGAGATGATGATCCTGATCTAAACAGAACAAAAATGAATTGTTAGCAGCAGGTATTGATTGCCAGGAGATATGAGATGAGATTTCAGATGGATGAGGACTTGAGAAGAGAGTTAAAACAGAAGCATCCTAATGAGATAAATACATTCCTTGAATTAGATACAGATTTATTATTTGTAGAATGGATGCACTGCCTGTGTTTGCATGAAACATGGTAAACTGTATTCAATGCAGTTTTCAGAGTTTTCATGATACTTTAAACACTAATTGCAGAGTGGCTTAACATAATGTAATTGGTGAAATTGATTAGTTGGTTTTTGATGATCTTGTCAGTTTGATCTAGTGATTACTTTGCTGGAGTAGGAGCAGGGAAACCTGACTTCTAGTCCTGTTTGAGGCACGGTTGCTAGCTGGATTACTTCAGACTATTCATTCTCTCTCAGCCTTAAGTAGCAAACACCTCTGAAAGTGTTGCCAAGAAAATTGCATTTGTCCATGTAGTCATCAGGATCCAAGACTGACTTAGAGTTTGTCATTTTAATATGTTGTGTAAGTATTGAGGTATCTGCATCTAACATATATACTGAATCAACTGCAAGTGTGCATAAATTTCATTAAAACCTATTTGAACCAACAATATAATAATTTTAGGAACAGCTAAGCATTTCAGTACTGATAAATAGGAACACCAAGCACTACCTTGATAGTGTAATTTATGTAGATGGCAAAGAGTAAATAGTTTCAAAAGTGTAATAATATTGGGGTTAAAAAGCTTGTATCAGTGGCATTCAATATTTTCCAGGCTGTGAAACTTGGTGGATTAAAACAAATTTCACAATCACTTGGGATGTTAATGTTTTAAACAAGTAAATCAATGATTGGGATTTGATTACTTTTCCATAGAAAAATTGCTATAGGCATCTATGGGTGTTTAGATGAACTTTTTAAATACAGTATATTTTTCCCTTAGTCTCTCACAGAACCATCAAGCCTTTTCTCTGAAATCTAAGGTTCTGCCAAACAGTTTGAAAATTCTAGGTTAGAGACAAATAAGATGCAAGATTACTAACATCTTTAATATTTGATATTATAGGATTTTGAACATTTAAAAATATTTAAAATGGGGATTCTGCACTGTATCAGACTCTCACCGGTATTGCATTATTTTCTTTAGTCTTGCTGAATCAGGCTGGTGATTTATTTAGCTATACAGTTGAAAAATCATTTGAATAATGAAGATTGTGAAACTGTTCTTTTTTCTTGGTCTCAACATCTGGTCCTATGAAGACAGTCTTTTAAAATTCAACGTAGATTGCTTGGTCACGGTTCTACAATTTGTTTCTTTAAAAACAGTTGAAAGAGAACATAGATCAGCTTTTTACCAAGTTCGTGGATGAAGGAAAAGCCACTGTACGACTAAAAGAACCAGCTGTGGATATTTGTCTTAGCAAGGTATGAAATCACCTCTAGAGGCAAGTAGACTAAGTCACATAATTTTTGCCTTTAAAATTCAAGAAAACGTAAAGGTAAACCTTGGCAATTCCATTTGAATTGGAGGGGCAGGTGGAGAATGATGTTCAAACATTTTAAAGTAGAATAATATCAGTTGAACTTTATATACAATAGTTTGCAGACAGCAAGAAAAAAACTTCACTAATGAATTTTCGGACATTACAAATTTAAGAAATTACAGTTGGCAGCTTTTGAATTTCTAAACTATAGTGCATATCTATATATCTGTTTGAAAGTAATGACCAGATTAAAGGTTATAGTACCTTTCACTAGTTGATATTACATGCTGTTTTCATTTGAATTACAGATAAAATATAAATAAAAAACAATTCTACTTTTCAATGTTTTCAATGTGTTTTAGTGAGTATACATAAAAGCATTCAGAAATCCAAGTATAATAAAAGCTGAAACAATGATTGTCTTTGAATAGATGTTTTTTTGGGGGGGTATCTTTTGTATAAATATATGTTTAGGGTTTTAATCTCTCAATTATGGGATCAGTCTTGTTTTTTTCAAGCTATGATGACAATACTGATTATTGTAATCAAATTGTAATGCCATACAAACTGCTGTGCTTTCTCTTTTGCTTTCCATGAAAGGGGATAATGTCTTGCTGCCTCAGTGCATTTATTTCTTAATTTAGAAAATTATGTACTTCTGAAGATATCTTAAGTGAATTATACATGTTACTTGTCTTTGTGCACCATTCTCTGTGCAGGCAAATGTCAGTGAGCTGAGGACTTTCCTTTATGCAGTGAAATTGGCTCATCAAGGCACCAAAGAGGAAACTTTACCACTTTCTAAACTGGTGTCACCAAAGGCCTCTGAAGTTGAAAAACCAAAAACCAAGATGACCATAACATCAAAGAAGGATTATCCTTTAACTCGGAATTTCCCATACTCTTTGGAGTATCTCCAAGCCTCCTATTGCAAATTAGCTCGTATAGATATGCGTATGCTTTGCCTGAGAAGCCTTCGGAAACTGGACTTGAGCCACAATAGCATTAAACAGCTCCCAGCAACTATTGGGGATCTTGTTTGCCTTCAGGAGCTCAATCTACAGGACAATCACTTGGAGTCATTCAATGTGGCTCTGTGTAACTCCACTCTCAAAAAATCACTTCAGTCTCTGGATCTCAGCCAGAATAAAATCAAAGTGCTGCCTGCACAGTTTTGCTATTTGCAGAAACTCATACATTTGAAGTTAGATGATAATAATCTGATTAGATTGCCATTCAAGATTGGTCAACTGTCGCATCTCCGCTTCTTATCTGTGGCTCGTAATAAACTCCCATTTTTGCCCAGTGAATTTGCAAAACTCTCCCTTGAGAGCCTGGATTTATTTGGCAATCCTTTTGAGCAGCCAAAGCCACTTGTTCCTGATATACACTTAAAAATACCATTGACTTTACTAGAATATTCTGCAAGAGCAACCATCAATTACAGGTAAAAGGGGCAGGTTCTATTTTAAATTCTTTAAAAAATCATATTCCCAATTTCCTAATGTAACATTTAAATTGGCAAGAGAAGGGTGATGGGGAAGTGTTTTTTATTTATTTATTTAATTTTAATTTAAGGCAAAGTGTTCATTGGTTTGCATGTAAATCATCTGGTCTGCTTGCTATGGGCTACAAGGACTATGGATTGGGTTCAGTTGCACACAAGGGAGGCATATATACATATAGAGCAAGATCTTGATTTATACCAGTGCTCTGGTACACACATTAGTCTGAGAATATTGGAAATAATATGTATTTGATTGAAAAGGTAGATTATAACATACTGCTTTATTAGCATATGATGTGAATGGCTAAGTCAAAGACTACCTGTGTTATCGTAATTTCAATTGTTTGCTATTCTTGGTCTGCTCCTTTTAGGGCAACCTCATTATTTTCTTTCATTAGTCAGCTCTAAGTAAAATAACTACATATATGTCTTTATTAGCTAGAAATACATCTAGACCAGTAAAATATGAAAGTGTTGCATAGTATTAGATTTCCCAATTTTCAATCAAAATAGCATACATAGCATACATACTCCATTCTTTTGTGTCTACCATAATAATCACCCTATGAGGTAGACAGGGTTGAGAAAGTTATTTGTTCAAGGTCATCAGTAAACAACTTTGGCTAAAAGTGCCTCAATTTATAATCCTACATTAAATCATTATACCTCAGTTCAAACTGTCTTGAGAAATGGATTTTAGAAAAAGTGTATTATATCTAAATATATTTCCAAGTTTTTTTTAAAGTCTCATTCCAATAACTTCTTCACATAGCACATTTTACTAATGTTTTAGGAAGAGTAAGTCTATTTAATATTAATGCCATTTTCTTTTTTGTAGGATCCCATATGATTGCCACATTCTTCCTTATCATCTTTGTGATGATCTTCACATGTCAAAAACTTGTCAATGTGGACAGGCTTGCGTGATCTGCTTCATTCAAACAACAGTGACTATGAATCTGCACAGTGTGGCCCACACAGTTGTTCTTGTGGATAATATGGGAGGCACAGAGGCCCCCATTCTTCGCTATTTCTGCTCTCTCACTTGCTATTCTCAGTTTCTGGATAGACATTTGCAAAGTGTGAGGTGATCAAATTATAATCTGAGTAGTTTTATTCAGGAAATGCTAACTTCTGTTTTGTACCGGGAGACAAGGAAACAATAATATGTTGGAACAAGGCTTCTCATCTGTAAACCATCTCCCTTTTTATTATCTGAAGACTGCACAAAGTGTTTAAACACTTTAAAGTGTTAGATAATATCCCAGATGCCAGGTGCAAGTTCCTTCCTAACTCCTGTTTAATGCTGTGAATGGACTGGCTAGAGTTCACATCCTCTCAACTGGGGGAAAAAATCCTTTTCTACTCTTGTTTTAGCACTATTTTTATAAAGTCATTAGTAATGTTTTTCTGGGTAAAAACAAGATATTTTCAGAGATGTGGTAAAACATGCAGTGTTTTGAATGCAGAATTTGCAATCATTTTTGAAAAATTATTAATTTATAAATTATTTGAAAATTGAAAGTGCTGAATTCATGACAGTATTTGGTATTCATTTTTAAAAATAAATGCACTTTGTGCAATCTGTATATGCCTATCAAAGGAAAGTTTGTCACACCAATGTAACCAATCATATTTACAAACATTTTGATTCAGAATGGTAGCATTTTAAAAGTTTTTTATTGTAAATATCACATACTACAGTTTGCATACAATAATTTATTGAATACAAAATACAATTTACAGTGTTTTTATAACATTGTAGACAATAATTCCCATACATCAGTTGAGATTTTAAAATCAGCATGGCAATATTTATTACCAGGTCAGATGGAAATTTTGCTTAGAATAACACATGGTGCTTTAGGTACACCATTAATTTAGAAATGTGTTTCCAGCCTCAGAGAACAATACTTACTTCAGGAAATAAAACTCAATTTTAATGCTGGGTGGAAAACGGCCCTACGGGAAACCCGGGAGTCACTTCCTACAGGAAACCCAGAAGTCCATTGCCGAACTTTTGGTTTGCCCATTGGGCTGTTTTTCACCTTCTGGAAGCTTCCCTGAAAACTCCTGAAGCCTCTGGAGGGTATAAAACGGCCAAAAATCAAAACCAGCACAAGTGCACTGGAGCTGACAGGGCAACACCATGCGTGCCCTCAGAAATGGCTCCACGTGCTACCTGTGGCACGCGTGCCATAGGTTCGCCATCACTGTTTTAAGGTAAAGATGAGCTCACAAGGAAAGAGATGAATTGTGAGCAAGTTGACTGCTTTTCAAGAAGGAGCAGGTAGGAAATTAGAAAAAGTTCTTCACAGAGATCTTTGGTAACACATCACATTTATACTGTACATGTGATGAACTGATTATGGACTATCAAGTCATTGTCAATTCTTAGGATGATCCGTTCCTAACCTGATCTTTCGGGTGTTATCTATACACTACCCTGCGGCCAACAAGTTAGGATAGTTAGAAAACCTGAGGAGAGAATAAATTGCCCATTGTCTGCGGAAGCAAAGTGTGGGGCTCTCTGAGCTTGGTGATTCTTTTGCAGAGGTTTCATTACCCAACTAGGCAACAGTCCGCAAGAAAATAAAAAACCAAGCTCGGTACGAAGGAACCCCACAGTTCACTCCAAATATTCTCTTCCATTGCTTCAATCCAAGTTATTTAAAAGCCCAGAAAATTTGGACAGCAGAATATTTTGCTCTTTTTTTGCCTCCTACCAATCAGATTCCTTTCGGGAACGTCAGTGCGAAGCGACTCTTTTTTTTCCCAAGAGCGCCTCTAACCGAACCCAAACCTTTCGGCCCAGATCACGGCCTCTCCAGCGAACGGGTTGTCCGGATCCGGAAGCCGCGCCTGGAGAGGGAGGTCCTGGGGTTGCTGCAGCCCCGACGGAGGTAGCGTGGCCGGCTGGCGCGTCCGGGGCGGAGCCGCTCGGGTCCCTCCTTCCTCCTTTCCCTCGCTCGCTCATTCTTCATCCGGCCGCGCCGCCTTTTTCGTCTGCGGCCAAGAAAACGAGGGGAGAGGATGCGCGCGCGGCGGCGGCGGCCCGAGCAGTCGGGCACCTTAGAACCCTGGAGCGCTCAGTTGTTCCGCTGATGCGCGCCAAGGGGCCCCGCCAGGCCCGGCTCGAAGCCACCGCAAGTGAGGGACCAGGAAAGCAGAGGAGAACCGGAAACCTCCCGGACCATGAGACTCCGCATCTACAAGCGCAAAGTGGTGGCGCTGCTGCTGGTCTTGGGCGCCGCCGCCTGTGCCTTGGTGCTTTGGGGAGGGACAAGCGAGTCCGGCAGCGGCGGCGCCACCGGCAGCAGCAGCAGCAGCACCAAACAGGAAGAAGGCGCGTCTCCGCCGCCGCTTCTTCCGGGAGATCGACCGTTGCCACCGGCGGTTACCAGCAGCAGCAGCAGCCTTCCAGTTAATAACGGGCGGCACTCCAATTCTTCTTCGATATCGCGGGAAGAGGCGCCGCCGGGACTGAATCGCACCTTGAACTACCGGTCTCTGGTCTACCGACTCAACTTTGACCAGCCGGTTCGCAACGAGGCGCGCTGGCGGCCTGGCGGCGGGGTCGGCGCCGGCCCCGGAGAGGTGGCCGTGGCTCTGGTGGTGCAGGTGCATGAGCGCGCCGAGCACCTCCGCGTCCTGTTGGACTCGCTGCGACGCGCGCCCGGCATAGAAAAAGTGCTCCTCGTGCTTAGCCACGACGTGTGGTCCGCCGAGTTGAACGCGCTGGCCGCTTCGGTGGATTTCTGCGCGGTCCTGCAGATTTTCTTCCCGTTCAGCTTGCAGCTCTATCCGGGCGAATTCCCAGGCACGGACCCACGCGATTGTCCACGCGACGTGGGCCAAGCGGCAGCGCTGCGCACGGGCTGCCTCAACGCTCACTACCCCGATGCCTTTGGCCATTACCGCGAGTCTACTTTCACCCAAACCAAACACCACTGGTGGTGGAAGCTTCATTTTGTGTGGGAGAGGTTGCGTGTCCTGAGGGAACACCCAGGCTTGGTGGTCTTCTTGGAGGAGGACCACTACCTGGCACCTGACTTCTACTATGTCCTGCAACGCCTCTGGGCCCTGAGACAGCGTGAGTGCCCTGAGTGCCAGGTGCTGTCCTTGGGCACTTATGCCACTGTGCGTGGCAGCTTTGCCGGCCGGGCTAACAAGGTTGAATTGAAGACATGGAAGTCCACAGAGCACAACATGGGCATGGTGCTTGCTAGGGACACATACCAACAACTGATTGCCTGCACTGATGCCTTCTGCACCTATGATGACTATAACTGGGACTGGACTCTGCAGCATTTGACTGTAGGATGCCTTCCTCATTTCTGGAAAGTGCTGGTTCCAGAGATCCCCCGAATCTTCCACACTGGTGACTGTGGCATGCACCACAAAAAATCTTGCCAACCCTCTGTTCAGAGTGCCAAAATTAAGTCGCTGTTAAATAGCAATCAACAATACTTATTTCCTGAAACTATCACTATTAGCAAGCGGTACTCGATGACCCCTTTGAGCCCCCATGTAAAAAACGGAGGTTGGGGTGATATTCGGGACCACGAACTCTGTAAAAGTTACCGAAGATTACAGTGAAAGAACGAACATTTGAGTCTTTGTCTCTGTTGGACTGACTGGTCTTTTAAATACGCAAACATAAAATACTTGGAATTTACTTCTAGTTTAATATGGACAGCAATGGTTGCAGAAGATGTCATTTGGTAATTAATTTTGGACACTGAATAATTATGTGGAGCAATGCTCAAAATAAAATCTATAAATGTCTACTTGTTTACTGGAATAAGAGAGGTTTTTTTTTTACAACAGATTTACAACTAGTCCCTTTTATAAGATAGTCCCAACATCTTCAAACTTATTTTTAACAAAGAAAAATATTGTAGATGCAATTGTATCTATGGGGGCCCTGTCAGTCCTTCGCTATTCAATGTCCATGAGTTTTCAAAAGTTAAGTTTGTTGGTAACTTACTCTTCTCCTCCCCCCTCCCCCGCGCGCTTTATCTTTACAATATGACTCTGCTCAGTATTCTATTTCTATCACCTTTTACTGCCTTGCTTGAAATTTGATACCTTAATACCTGCAAAAAGCATCTTATTTTCTATGTGCTTATATGAGAAAAATGAAACTGGTTTCTTTTAATGTAGAATTATGCAGCTTTTTTAATTATGCCAAAATAAAAAATCATGTTTTTGTAATACAAATTTCAATGGTTTGATAGGATCCATTTTATTTGATTTTAAATATCACAAATTAAAAGTTTCAATACAGAAGTGTTAGCATAATGCAGTGCTAAAAATAAGACACGTCAACAGCTCTTTTTAAAAATATACTATTTACTTCCTGTTGAAACAGTTCAAATTTTAGATTTGGCAGCCTAATAAAATTATAGAGCATTGAGTATAGAATTTGAATATTAGAAAAATAATTAGAACATTCTAAAATATCTTGATATGTGTTAGGCTTAATACCATAAAAAACCTTGATTGTGGAAACAGACACAATGTAATTAAAGTATATGCTCAGCTCTGATAGAATTTCTGTCAAATTTCTTCTAGGCACCCCACATAAAGTTCATTATGCCAACAAATATCCTAAAATACATCCTTCGTTTTTAACAAAAAAATTCCAAAATTTATTACTTGTCCAAACAGATAACATAACTAATTGGGACAAGCTACCTTAGTCTTAAAAGTATATTTTTTTATAAATTATATTTTAAAAATGACATCCAGATTGTATTAAACTAGGAGGAATTAACAGAAAACCTACAACAGCTTTCCGTATCTTCTTTTTTTTTTTTGCCTTTCTAAAATAAGGTTTCAGAAATAAGGTTTCAGAAATAAGGAAATAATTTTTAAGATTACAAAAGAAAGGATTTATTAGATTTTATAAAATCTCTTACTACAGTTTCATTTGAATATGCAGAAGTTTAATTAAATAGATGAAAGACTGGAAACTATTTTAAATCATTCTTATTTAGAAGGGAGTTTTGTTAAAATTTCTGGTTTGTAATGGCTGCAAAGTGGAACAATCCAGTTAAAACTAAGCATAGCTGGGAACCACAAGTCACTGATGAAAGTTCATTTACTTAATGGAAACTTTAATCTTGACTTTGTAGTGTTTGCTCTGTGCGATGTCTATTGCTTATTTCCAGCAAATTATCAACAGCACCAAAGGCCATTTTCCACATAATGGATAATTCTGGGGCATAATTAGAAGTTGGCTTAAGCAAGGAAATTTAATTAAGTTGACATTTAGAACACTTCTCTGTTATTGCGTACTGTGTAGTTTTGGATATAATGATAGTTTAACTGGATTTCAACAAGACAGTTTTAATGTTGTGATCTGCATATTCAAAAGGATAACAATTTCAAATACATACAGTATTATCTAAGAATATATTTTTATGAAGGTACCTACTTTATTGTTTGCATAGGTAAGTCTTCCCATGACTATTTAATGACACTACTTACACTTATATGACTTACATTTAACAAAAACGGATTCAACCTGACACCGGTTGTTGTGACAAAATAGGACAATACTTATAAAATGTCTTTAAAGCTTTTAAATTTTTTGAAAATTTAAGTAAATGAAATTGGCAATCAGGCAGCATTAGAATCCTAACCATGTTACAAATAAATCCATTTGGTTTCAATGGCTTCATTTTACAGTTAGCACATTTTCATACAACTTGAAGAATTTCCCCAATGTGGCTGAGACATTAAAAGGGCTCACAAGACTGAAAAAGTTTGCAAACCAGACAGCAATTAATTGTTAATAATCTTTATTCTCTTCCCTACCTGTAGGATGTTCGATAGCGTGAGACCACTCAAGCTGTGTAAGTACACAGTTGAAAGCAATTCTAACAGCAAAGGCTGTGTGTAAAATGTCATCTATTTTTGGAGAATGTTTACTGGGTTATTATTTGCCATTTGACTGAAAACTGGAGAAAACAAGAATGGGATATTAAAAAAAAACATGTTTACAGTTTACTTATGTCAAGGTGTTTGCAGATTTTTTGCATATTCTGCAAGCTTTCCTAATCTGTGCCATCTAATTCGGATCAGGATTTGCCTGAGAAATTTGTATAGTTTCAATGAACTGCCTATTTCTTTTTGAAATTCAGTAACAAATTGGTCACATCCGAATCTTTGAACTAAATGAAGGAACAAGCAGTTTCTGTTCCTTTTTTCTTCCATCAATTGAATTTCAATTTCTGTATAGCTTTGACTTTTTGTATATTTCACAGTAAGTACAGAATTTGAGGTAGCTGCAGATTCAGGTAAGAGTCTTATGAAACTGATTTAATCCAGTTCATATAGCAAAACATTTTCAAAGGTGACAGCACACTGTGTTTTGTGACAGCTTGTATACTCTACACTACCATCTTGCATGTTAGTTTCCTTTAACACAGTGGGAGCTAACCCGTTCAACTCTTTGTTCTGTGTGGATTTCTTATGTTCATCCACTTCCTCTTCCTCCTGCAGCTCAGCTTGCACTGAGGACGTGGCACTTTTGCTTGTTGCAAGAGTAAGTCCTGTCTCCTGAAATTTATTTATCTGCAACTTCCCCAGAATCCTCCCACTGGGATCACCAGGGTCAAGCTCCATACAATAGCTTGATCCCTTGCCAACTTGCCCCATTGTCTGCATAGCTACAAATGAACCTGAAACACTCTTGGTTTGTTCAGAGCAATTTTCTTCATCTGTTAAAAGTTTACCATCTTCTTGTTCTTGTTCACTGCCCTCTCTTTTTTCTCTTCTGCCAAGTTCCAGGCTACCATTTTCTATCTGCTGAGAGGAAGAGACAGAAAACATTTCACTGTTCAACCTAAGAAACAAGCTCATTAACCAAACCAGAATAACTTGCATTTCCTCTTTGTCTGGTTTTATCACACACACATCTGTGTTCCTATCTTCTTGCTATACTTCCTGTAAACATAGAGTGTTTCCTTACCCTGATAGCAGAATATAACTACCAAAGCAATGGGGCCTTGCTTAGATGCAATGTTACATTATATCAGGCAGGTGGTAAGTACCGGTATGTATATAGCAAAAAAAAGGATAATGTTTAATGTACCGGTATACAAAATGTCCTTTGCCTATTCAATGCCTTAGTATTATATGGATTTTATATGTTCCTGGAGAGATTTTATGATTCCAGATGAAGAAGTAGTTGATCTGCTTGGACTTTCAGCCTCTAATGTGCCATTTGGATCTACTCTGTTAATTATTTAACTATTAAATGGCTATATTGGTAGCCTAGCCTAGCTCAATGAGAAATTTGATATTTCAAATGCTTGTGAGGAGGACAATTGGGAAGGGAAAGATGGACAAATATGCTTCTAAATTCTCAAAACCCAATTTACCAAGAAGTAAACTAATTATTCTCACCCCACAATGTTCATAAGCCTTCAATTATTATTTGCTAGCATCCTTCAAGGCTATATTCAAATTCTTATCAGTCAAATCAAGTTACTGTACTGCTTGAAATATTTCAGACTTAGATAAAGGTAAAGGTTTCCCCTGTCCAGTCATGTACGGCTCTAGGGGGTTAGTGCTCAGGGTTGTCCGAAGAAATTTTCCACATTTTCCATACAGAGACCATGACTATGCCAAAGGTGCACAGAATCCTATTATCTTCCCAATGAAGCGGTACCTATTTATCTACTCTAGAGCTGTGGTGGCGCAGTGGTTAGAATGCAGTACTGCAGGGCTAATTCACTGCTCATTCCAGGAGTTCAATTCTGAGCAGCTCAAAGTTGACATAGCCTTCCATCCTTCTGAGGTCGGTAAAATGAGGACCCAGATTGTTGGGGGCAAGATACTGACTGTAAGCTGCTTAGAGAGGGCTGTAAAGCACTGTGAAGTGGTATATAAGTCTAAGTTCTATTGCTATTGCTACTCACATTTGCATGCTTTTGAACTAGGTAGACAGGAGCTGGGGCAAATAACGAGACCTCACCATATTGACCTAGGCCAGGGGTGTCAAAACAAGGCCCACGGGCCGATCCAACACATGATGTGGTGGGATCTGGACCACAGGGCCGGCCTGTAAAATGTAGGGTCAGCCCACATCACTTTAGGCTGGTCTACCCAGTGCAAAGAGGAAACATGCCAACAGTTTGGGGAGTGGCATCAAACTGGCCATGCCCACCCAGTTGGCCACGCCCACCCAGTTGGCCAGGCCTGCCCGGCCCCCCCTTAGATCAACCACAGCCCTGATGCGGTCCTCAATTAATTGACAGCCCTGACCTAGGCTGTCAGCTGTCCAGCTGAAAAGCTTGGCGTCTTAGCCATTGAACCATTAGGCATCCCCAACATTTCACATTTCATTTCACTTTTATGGCCAAATAAAGTAGTGCATCTTAAACAGTACGTTACCAACCATAATAATAATAAAGCACTGAGCCTCATGTGGTTATCTGAATAGATAATTTCACCCTAGTACAGCAGAATTAGCATTTTTGATACAATTGACTTTAGCTGGCAAGATATAAAGACAGTATAATTTGTAAATGTTTGAAGAAAATGTAATAGTTGTAAAACTATAATATATAATAGCAGAATCTGAAGCATTCTTATAAAATGAAAAAAGCAGAGCTAGGATTCAAATGCAGTTGTTTGGTCTCCTTACAAATTTTTTGCTTACTGCAGTGTAGACAATTCTATACCAGTCTCAGCCAAGGAGCAAAGTCCAAAATGCAGCCTGGACTTTTCCGGTCTGATTTAAGATAAAAGTTGACTAACATAAGGAGTATCTAAACAATATCCTCAAATATAACTTAAGTATCATACAAAATTCAATGTATATTTCAGATAGAAAACTATCTCTCTATTCCATAGTTCTTGCTGGCTTTCTTTCATTATTTCATTTACAAATTGAATATTAATTTACATTATACAAATTGTTTTTCGGGAGTGATAGGCTTTACAAACAAAGAAACCTGCGCATTGTTCAAAGTAATAGGTCGCAGACCTAGGAAAAAATATAGCAAGAGAATACATACAGTATAACTATTTTGAGATATATTGATACTCAAATAATTAATCATAATTTAAAAAGAACTCTTAAAATGATCACTCCCAGTAACCCTGCTATCTTTTTATTAGCATCTTGAATTCTACTCTACAAATAAATCTCACATATATGTTCTATTATTATTCACTTTCTTCAAAATCTTATCTACAGAATTTATACATATATCCTGTCTCAAACTAAAATCTACAGTACATAGCATATCCATTCTTATTTGGGGAGAGGTAATGAGTTTAATTTAGCAGAGAAAAGGATGATGGTCAATCGTTTATTAGGGCTGTGCAACATTCTGGTGTACGCATGGATATGTATAGCACCAATTGACTCTTCCATAACCAAACTCACTTTTTCTTAACCGTGCGCAACAACTCTGTAGGGTAGCCATATAATGCCAAGAAAAGATAGAATTGTTTTAAGAAGTTGCTGATAGCTGGTATGTGTTCTGAAACATCTTTTACCCATTTGAACCCAAGGTGCTGCTGTAAAACCCTAGGTGCTTTATTTCTGAACAATTCATACTGTACAATATTCTACTTTCCGAATCACTGTGTATCATACAAAGAATAAGTCCTCAAGAACATTAAGCGGGACTGGTGAGAGTAACCATAGTGATAGATCCCCTCAGTTTCAGGAACAGATAACAGACATATGCTGAATAACCATTTACCTTTAATCTGATCTGGCTTTTGCCCTCAGAGACATCCAATACCTCAATTAATGGCTTGTGTTCCTTTTCCGATTGACTGGAGCAGCACATCCCTGAGTCACCGACAAACTCATCAACGTTGTTTTCAGTGATAAACCACCTTTCCTAAATGCAAAACAGACATGGAAGGATTTAAATTTCATTTCAAATTAAAAACATTCATTCTGGAGACACCACAACACCTATAATTGCAAGAGTTTCTTTTTTTCTTTTTCTTCAAGGAGACGTTTATGATTCAGAGAACCTTAGAGGGGGAAAAGGACGCAATAATTATTCCCCCTACAATTGCCATACATTCTGAAGCAGCTTCTTTACTCTGATGCTCTCCAGATGTGAAGGACTATAACTGTTAACATGATCTTTGACACCAAATTGGGAACACATCTGATTAGGACATATAGAGGGATTTAATTTAAGTGAAAATCACTTCACTGTCAAATTAAGACAGCAGGTTGAAAAATAATGAAGATCTGGAGATCTCAAGGGCTTTTGTCAATCTTGACACACAGAAATTCAACTCTTCCAAGCAATGTAAAATGAAGGGGGCGAGGTGTTTGTAGAGGTTTCTCTGAGGCAATAGCACTGGTTAAAATGGTAATAGCCCCAAGAGGCAACTCCAGAAAAAGCTTTTAACAGTTTGATCAAGAGGTCAGCAGTACACATTTTCTAAACAAAGGAAGAGGAGTGTGTCCCTTAAATATTAGTGGCTCTTCCACAAGAAGGCTCTGTTTTGTCAGTAGTGAAGGCAACAACATTTTAAAGAAAATAGATTTTTCCAAAAATTATCTGCTATTTATTCAAGGTCCTTGTGATATATCAAAAACAACACGTGCTTGGTAACCTTCGCAATAAATCGTTCAGGATTTAATCTTAACATTTGTATTTTCCAATAATGCTCTTCCTTTTGGAGTAATCAATGTTTACTTAAAAAAAGAAAAAAACACTAGGCAAGAGAATAAAAAGCATTCACTTTTTCTCCATATCATTCTATCCTATCAAATTCTTGTTGATTCTGTGGGAAGCCACACCTCCCCCCCCCCTTAGAAGAATGAAATATTTTGAGGAATATTTTAAAAAGGCAGGATAAAATATTTTCCCTAAAAGAAAAAGAAAAATATCTCAGAAAAAAAGTCTCAGAAAATCTCAGACAGAAACTCAGAGCCCTAGCTCCCTGCCCCAAGCAGATACTGAGCTGGGGCAGCTTTTAGAAATGCAGATTTGGTAATCCATTACTCCCTGCAACAAAGTCTGAACAAACACAAAATGATAGGATTAGCCCTCACTCAAGATCGAAACCAGGACAAAGCCATTAAGCCATAACAGGAATTACCCAACACCCATTCAGAACACAAGCTCCTTCATTGCATCATCTCAGAGCAGACCAAATTGAGCTCAAACACCTAGGATTTCTACTTTGAAATAGAGCCAGGTATGACCCCTACATAACCCCTACATGGCCCCATGGGAGTCTAACAATAGCCAACAGAATACATGTTCTTGCAGAGGAACAGGAACAGGAAGTTCAAGTGCAAAGCCCAAGAGAAGGTATAAAAAACCCTCACTTTCAACTTCATGTGGTCAACTGCATCAGAACTCATGTGGTTCTGCTTCATCATTAAACCATCTTTCCAATCAGCCTCCATGTTTCCAGTGTCTTTCTCCCAGCTT
>JANHFT010007911.1:1371-15952 GCA_032467955.1 Pseudoxenodon macrops | reverse complement strand
GCCCATTGGGTCATTTTTTTACAGGGCAGTGCCTCGCGTGCCCTCAGAAATGGCTCCGCGTGCCACCTGTGGCACGCATGCTATAGGTTCACCATCACTGATATACAGATTAAGGCAGGCTCATATGTCCATGCCTTTTATTGCCATGCCTAGCATTGAAACACCCAAAATTTGATTGCTTGTGTGAGCTGCACAGTTTCCTGAGACATGAAGTTATGGTTGACCAGTACAGCTCCTACTATTAACTTTGCTGCCTATGTCTGTTTTTCTGCTTATTCAAACTTTTCATGTATGAAAAATGATTGAATTTAGAAATGTATCCTGTCTCACCAATATCACCTACATTTCTGGAACATTTAATAATTTAGGAAAAATGTAGTTTTGTAGTACAATTCTGTATTAATTCTGCCCTTTTTTTGTATAGGCATTTCCAATCTTAACTTTGGATTTATATATTATAGAAGCAGACAAGTAGAGGCAAAGACAGAGTCCAAATAAGCTTCAAGTAAAGGTGCATAAAATCTTACCTGACTTCAGTGAAGTAAAGACAGTTATTTGTAATTGTATCTTCATTATGGAATCTTCATACCAATGGCAATGTTTGTAATAAATTCATAGGTTCAGTAAACCATTAAATTAATGACTTTGCAGCAGCCTCTGATAAAAACACCAGTGTTATTTGTGTACCTCCCTGTCATCACTGATCCGTAGTGAAAAAGAAAGTTATTTGTGTACCTTCCTGTCATCACTGATCCGTAGTGAAAAAGAAAGTTATTTGTGTACCTTCCTGTCATCACTGATCCGTACTGAAAAAGATAATAAAATGGATGGATTTTTTTATTCAAAAGAACACTTGACTTTTGAAACTCCATTTAACAAATTAGTAACCTTTGAGTAGATGAAAAGTACATTTCCTCTCCAATGGCCACAGCATTTATAGAAGCAGCAGAGGCAAACTTTGTTGTTATACAGAACTCCCTCAAAAATTAATTAATTTTCCCAACTAATGGGTACATACCGAATAACAAGACAAAAGTTCAACAAGTCATGGAACTAATTACTATTACAAGAAAAAAAAACGTTTTCCACAGTGGTTGGCAAAATCCAGCACGTGGAAGGAATGGGAGAGAAATCAGGACACTCTTCAGCAATACCAGAATACAAATAAGGATGATTGCCGGAAAAGATAGACAGAAATCCTAATAACAAAGAAGCATGCTCAAATGTTGCAGAATAATAATATATGTCACAACATATGAAAAATAAATCCCACAAATAGCCCAAGAAAATTGGCTGTATACTTATAAACCTATCTTTTTTTGTGCCTTTTATAGGAATCTTCTATATAGGATAATTAACCCTTCTGAAATTTTCAGTCCATAGGATTCCCTTACCATGCAATGAATTTGAGTATTCAAATATTGGTTAAAATTGGGAATCTTTCCCAAGTTTGATTGGTGAGCCAGTAGCATCTGTTTGCAGAGATTAGGCAACTGTAATTTATATGAACATCTCTATGAAACTATTATAGTAATGACTTATGTTTCAACTAGTCTACAAAGCTGCAGCTGGACTGATGGAAAAAGTACAGGCAGTTCTCAACGTACAAAAAATCATTTAGTGATCGTTCAAAGTTACAACATTACTGAAAAAATGGTTGACTCACAACCATTTTTCACACTTATGACCTTTATAGCATCCCCATGGTCATGTGGTCAAAATTCAGATACTTGGCAAACTGACTTATATTTATGATGATGGCAGTGTTTTGGGGGTCATATGATCACCTTCTGCAATCTTCTGACAAGCAAAGTCAATGAGGAAGCCAGGTTTACTTAACAACCATGTTACTAATTTAAAAACTGCAATAATTCATTAAAACCAACTGTGGCAAGAAAGGTCATTAAAAGAAGCAAAATTAATTTAACAATTATCTCAATTATCAACAGAAATCTTGGGCTCGGTTGTGGTTGTAAACTGAGGACTACTTGAAGTTATCAGAAGTATGTATTTCATTAATTGAAACAATTTCATTGGTGGCTGCTCCATTTTTTAAAAACTTAATATAAAGGGCTGTTCAGTAACCTTGAAATCCTAAATGACTTGAAACAACTAAACTTGACTATAGTATATCTTACATACTAGCCGTCCATATACCTAGATACCTTAGATCAGGGGTACCCAACCTCCGGGCCATGGACCAGTATTAGTCCGCAACCTGTGGGGGACTGGTCTGCCCAAGCAGCAGATGAGTTCACGAACCTCCAATTGTGGAAGTGGTGGGCGTGCATGTGAAACCATCCTTTCCACACCTGCCGGTACCACCAGGCCACAGAGCCAGAAAGGTTGAGGACCACTGCCTTAAATATTCTACTAACTGCATGATAATTGGCTGGAATTGCAGTTGCTATTCCCAGACTTTAAAATTCTCTTTCTACAGAGCTACATTGCAAATTTGTAGTGAATTTTCCAACAAAATGAAAAATCAAGTTTGTTTTATATCTAGTTTATATCTTCAAAATGAACAAAATCTCTTATTAGTTTTTATTTTATGAGCATATAACTATAACTACCGGTATATTATATATTTTAAAATAGATATTGCTGAACAAAAAGATCAAGCCCTGAATTGTTTTTCATTGTCCTTTGGCAAAAGCAGAATTTATTTTAAACTGTAATTTCTATTTCACATATACCTTGGTATGAAACCAAGAATCTTAGAAGCTAGATTTTATTTGATTTCTCCTCATCCCACAGGCGATGGTGAAAAGGGAGAATGTTTGAGCTAGGTGCTTAGAGTTTAGATAAGTGCTTAGAAAAGAGTTAAGAATGGGACAATATACCATAGAATATTAGTCTAAAGAGAGCAATGTATTAAATTGGTATTCTTTTTATTTTAACAAAACCTTGTCCCAAATGCAAATATTCTAGATTTCTTAACTCTCTACCTTGAAAGTCTGTACAGATTACATATTCAATGAATAATGCTGCAAAAGGTAGATGAATAGGAAGAATCTTATAACTTTCCTGGATTAAAAATTGAAATAACTACTGCCATCAAGTAAATAATCTTTATATCCAACTACAATATCAACATAGCTGAGCAATTAAAGAAAAACAGTAAGGAGAAACCACTGTTCACTCAGGCAGTGGTATAACTGTATCTTCTTCCAATAGTCCAGTATTCTGATACATCTTATTTCTAAAGAGTCCTAATTATGATTTCCATTCACAGGACATTAAGCCACTATTAAAAATATCAGAAATGCACAGTAATTAAGCAATTACATATTTACTGCATCAAGTAAAGTTACAACCTAAAATACAGCTATGAAAATTTGCTTCAGGGTATATTTGCTATGCTGACTTTCACACTGTGATAACAAAATAGCAAACAAGTGTAAATTTGGATCAATCACTAATTTATTATCTCAAACAATTGCTGAAAGAATTACTGGGCAAATTAGATAAATCTACTACCCCACATTCTGTACAGAAAGAATAAAATATATGTACAATTTTGAAATATCATATGTATTTCCAAATTGTAAAGAACTTAAATACAGTATCTGTAGGAGTTAATATAAAAATTTTAAAAAGTAATTTACCTGTAAATTGTCATAATTTGAACCAAAATAGAACTTTGTCCAAATTCCAGTGGTTTCAGGTGATTTGGTGAGGATAATGACAACATTATTAGGTGATACATTAACTTCACTTTCTGGAGAAGATAGTTTATTTTCAGGAAGAAACTGCAAGAGGAAATTGTAGGAAATAGAGTCTCTGTTTGCAAAATTCACCCAGTAGTAATTTGTGCCCACTTCCCCTTGGAAACTCAGGGGAACAATATCTGGAACCTGTAAGAGGATCACCAAAGACTTTTCATCTTGAGTACAATTAAAAGGAGGACATAGAGTGCTGTCAGATGTTGAAGGATCAGAATTGCAAGTAGAGGTTATTTGAGTATCTACAGCAACTTCCAGCTTTTGTGAAGGCTGAACTGAAGAAACAGTGGGTCTCTTTCCAGGATACAAAACAGAATGTTCCACCTGGTTAGTAGTAGTGGGGTTTGCTGTAGCTGAGTTTCCAGAAAACTCTGGACTCTGATCCAGACTGTCAGTTGACAAAATTGTCTCCGAATGATCCAAGCTATCAGAGGGCCATTTACACGGGATTGTGCTGTTACCTGAACACAATGGGAGTTCAGCATTAGCAATGTTTTGACTTTTATTAAGGTCCATGTCGGTACAGAGATGCTCCTGGTTTAAAGAAACAGCAGGATCTGTAGGGAGCTCCCAAGTGTGGTCAGTATGCAGAGAGAGGGAAAGGGAATCTAAGCCGGTACCTTCAGGCTGTGCACCCAAGATCACGTTGTTACTGCTTCTGGTTAAATCCGGATCCCCTTCACTATTGTTCTCGTTGCACACGGGAAGTGCAGCATTAAATTCAGAAGCACAAGAAATGATGGGATTCTCTTCTCCGGCATTCATCGAAAAATGCAGATTGTTACCTGTAGCGCGTTCGCGGGCACTGAGCGGAATTGGGCCGTTCAAGTCAGACACTAAAGCAGCATCATTGGTTGTAGCAACATCCGAAGGGGGTGTCGGAGTTATTTCCACGTCGGACGCAAAAACGGGAAGCGCCTGCTCAGAATAGCTGGTCTTTTGACACACTTCCGCACCGTCCTTATCCGGATTGAAGCAGCTCTCTTCTGGCAGCTGCTCCTCGTTTTCTGACGAGGCCTCGGTTTGTTCCTGCGCAGCTTGAACGCTGAAAGGAAGGGCCGGGTCAGGCTTCCGCAAAACCGGCAAGACGACCACCAGTTGTTTCTTGGCTTTGTTGAACGTGGCCCGGCCACGGCTCTCGTCCACAGCGTAGGGCAAGGGGACGCGCAGATGGTAGGCAGCAGGGCGCTGCGAGTCCAGCTGGAGTTCCCGGCCACGGATCTCCAGCTGGGCCTGGGCGGCAGAGCTGAGCAACGGCAGTTCAATGGTCACCTCCAACTCGCGGGGGATCGGGCTAGGCGCGGAGTCCCGGCTGTTGCGATAATCCTGAAGGTCCACGTAGGAGCGGTGCCGGAGGGTCCATTGCGGAGTGGTGGCAGGCGGGGGTGGCTTGGACGGAGGGGGCCTCGGAGCTTCGTACTGCGGGCTAGGCGGCGGATAGGTGTAGGGCGAAGGGAAAGGTGGCAAAGGGGAGTCGTCGGGCTCTCCAGCCTCCTCTGGGGACGGTCGAGCTCCTGCGGACAGCGGCGTCCGGAGCAGCGTGGCCTGCGGGACGCCCTTATACTTGATGCGGTTGAGAGGGACGGCGTTCGTGCGGTCCAGTTGCGGGGAGAAATTTTTATCTATCGCCTCCAAGGCCGTGTCGTTCACCAGGCGGCGGAATTGGGCCATGCGGTCGGCCAAGCGTAAGGTGCGCGGGTGGAAGACGACGTCGTAGACCAGGCGGCGAGACCCACGCGGCTGTTTGCGACTCAATTCCTCGCGGCCCGGCGCTAAGGAGTGCGGCAGTAACCAGCAGGAACCTCCAGGCTCTGGCCGAAACTCCGGCCTCCCGATTAGCCGGTTGCTGCAGATGTTGATGTAACAGCGCCGGCTACCAGCCTGGCTGGTGCGCAGGACCCAGCCCGGGGTAGGATGGAGAAAGCGGGCTTCGACGCCCCGCTGCCGCTCCATAGCTATCACCTCGGCCTCATAAATGGCCCTTTGTTCGGGATCGTTCAGTTCGGCCACGTATTCCGCGAAAAGAGTGCGGAATCCCTCCTCCTTGAAAGCGTTTGTCAGGCGCTCGGCTTCTTCTCCTGTCAGATTCAAGTCCTCCAGGCCTAAATGGTCCGTCATGTCTGCAAAGCGGGCTTTGGCCGGCTCGACAGACAGTTATACAAAAAGGAGACGTCCTGGTCCCTGTGGATACGAAACCAAACGGTGTGGCGGTTATCGCTCGCACGTGGTTTTGTTGCCATGGAAACAGTCCTAACAATATGGCGGGTCTGGGGTGTTGCCATAGCGACCACATAAACGGAATGGCGGTTCATCCCCTTTTGGGACGCAAACGCAAAATAGGCCAAGCGCTTAAGAGCGTGGACCTCTGTGGCAAAAGGATCTTTACCAGAAAATGTAAGGAAGGGGATCAGAGCCAAGTTATGACAGATAATTGGCAACGTACTAGGAGCCTTCCAAACAACTGCCAAGCTAAAGTAGGAAAACTCAGCACCAGGTGTAAACTTGCCTATCTTTTTGAAGTTTAAGCCTTTTTAGAATCCAAGCATCATTAGGTTTTGTTACCTCTGAACATTTTTGAGGTAGTGCAGCAGAGTAGACCCAGCCCTCAGTTCCCTTATATGCCTAGAATGCAAGGAATGAGCTGCTGGTATCAGGAACAGCTATTGCATCTGCTTTCTTTCAAATACCTTCTTCCCTTGGCTGGTACAATGGTGGTGGTTATACTCACAGGGCCCAGACAGGAAAGAATAAGTAGATGCATTGACTAATTCTGGAAGCAGTACATTGGCTAATAATGCCTTAGCTTGGTGTGCCATTACAGCTATCATACCTGTTGTGATGGCCAAAAGCAGACTGCTGGCAAGTCGAAGATCATACCCAAGTTCCATCAATCGTATTTCTCAAACATGAAAGCATTTTTTCAGCATATGAGTAACTTTTGTCTTATACAGATTACTAGACAACCCATAATTCACTAGGTCAACATTTCAGATATTTTCCTACCACGTTCTTCAATGCTTTTGAACGATGGCAGAGCTTTTAATGTATTGGAAACACTTTTTATAAATTCCAGGGAGATACTTACAGATGTACCTTCCTTGAACTGTATAGCAGTCAAACATAGCAATTGATCACAGGAAATGTTTTCTGATATATGTCACAACATGCTTTATCATTTTTGTCATATTTTATAAAAAATGCCAAATTTCAATTCCATGGGAGTCATGAGTCCAGGATTTCAGGTGCATTCTGTAAATTAGCCCATTTGAAGTACCTTGTATGAAAAAGTTTGATGCGCTATTTCACCCAGCTGAAGGTTACAGAAGCAAGAGTTATAGTAGTATATAGATCTATTGAAGGTAACCTTCAAGCCATTAATGTTTTAAAATAACTTCCATTTTGTATGATCCTTTCTAAAGCTTATATCAGAATTCCTGAAACTTGCTGTTGATATGTACAAGTAACCTGTGGGCAATATCCCTTCATTGAAAAGGAAAAAAATAAGTTTCTAACATCTTCCCTTTTAAGACATTGTTAATGCTTAGCAACTGGAATCAAGATCCTTTATTGCTCTTCTACATTCAGAACAGTTGTAGATTTTAGATTTTTTTTACTGTACTTTGGGTCATGTTACCTTTAAATTCTGGGGGTTAAGTAACTAAATTGGAGGCATTGGAGTTTGGGATAGCTGCTTTAATAGTTAAGGAAATTACACTAGTTCTGTAGTTCATAAAGGAGAAAAAGTTGAGCCACTGAAATGGTTAAAATACTATAGTGAATAATTTGTATGCAGGGATCTTAAAAAGTTATAAAACCAATGATAGTTGATTTTTTCTGCATTTTAGATGTTCCATCTTGGTTGCTAAACAGGGATAGGGGATGTTTTAATTTTGTCATTTTTAAAGGCCAGCATTTCCTCCCATACTGTATACAGTCCTGGTTAAAATTATATATTTGTTCTAAAGAATATTCAGGTTATTTGCTTAATACTAATCAGAAGAAAGTTAAATAGATTTTTTGCTTTGAATATTTTGGAAGTGAGGAGCAGTAGAATTTTTTTTTTTTGTAAGAATAAAGTCAATTTTTTTGAAGTATAAGATGTGACACATGAACATCCTTATATAAAAATGTATTTACAAGATATATAACATACAGGAGGTTAAAATCATGATCCTAAATTTTAAGAAACAGTTGTACTACTTTAGTCATTTTAAGGCCAGAAACTTTGGCTTATTCTTCTTGCTTGAGATTTAGAGACCATGGAGTTTGCTGAAAATTTAAAACAAAAAACAATGTTAATATTACTTGTAACTACATTGGCAGTCTTGAAACATAATACTTCTTTTCTTAAAGTATTTAAAGAGTTTGCTTCTTTAACCTCTGCACTGACTACATCAAAGTTTAAGACTTGATAATGCAAAACATTATCATTAATATTATCAATTTATTTATATATCTGACTGAATTATTCATACATATATTTTGTCCAGGAACATAACGTTCACAAGTCAGATAATAATATTTTAAAATCCCTACAGAAGCAATCTACTGTATTAAATTCAATTACTCAAACCAGATGGCAGGAAAGGCAACCTGGAAAACACATTTTTTTTAAAACCTTTCACATTTATACACTAAGGCCACTTGTTTTTTTAAGGTATCAGATTCACTACCTAAGAGACCTGTGAGGAAAATCATAACATCCAATTGGGTCTGTGTAATAGTACTCTAATAAAATGACACCAAACTATTAAGATTGTAAAACTCAAGCCCAGCATTTCATAACTGCTACAGAATTGGTGTTCTGTGTTTTGATTGATTGCTTTCAATATAATCTGTCAAGCAAATTCTGTACCTTTTTAAAGCAGTTCCATAGTATACTTAATCTGATTATAGTTAGAAATCATTAATCATGCCAAAATACAGTTTCTCTCAGGTATCTAAGGAAAGGACATCATTAACCTTGTTTATCAGCTAACATTCTGTGGATGTATTTAATAGATAAATACTCTACCATTATCAAATTCAGAAACAGGCTGAACATATTTACTTATTTGTGCTCACAATGAGAATTTTGTTTTTTAAGTTTCAATCCAAATATTTCTCTATTAAGATAGTTTTGTAATTTGAGTTAGGACTTTTAGGATTGACATCAACAGATCATTTGCCTCCCTATTCTATTACATTAGGGTACAGATAGCTCAAGTTGCTTAAGTTGCAGAAGCCAACTCAAAAGGCCTAAAAATGGCCATCCAGTTCTTCAGGGGTTATAGTGAGCTTGAAAATCGATCAGGCAATAATTTTACACCAATACAGTTATGAATACATGAATCATTTTGCCCTAACAGAATTCCAGATCCACTGGGAACCTTCCCAAATATGTTCAGCTTGGTATTATTGGGAACAGTTTGTTGTTAAGAAATTAAGTCCCAATATGGTGTACAATAGCTCTTCAGTCATGTCAAATATAGTTAATAGCCTGCAAGATATATTTGAAAAAGGTTTCTACATTTTATCCACCTGGGTAAGATGAGCCACTGTTACCTTACTGCTCCAATATCAGCTCATTAACAGTAATTGTTTCCATATTAGCAAATCTGCATTTATTTATAGCATTTTCAAATATAAACTGAAGGCAGACTACCTTTAGTACTGAGCACAGATACCATGCAGTCTGAAAGGTGAGCCAGCAAAAGATGTCTCATTACCTTATCCTTGTCAGAACTGTGCCCTTTAGCACAATAACAACTCCTTCATGTTACTGTTCTAATTATCTCTTACCTCTAAATTCTTATTAATTCCATATTATATAAAACGCACATATTTATACAATTAAGTGATATAACTGTAGATACAAAATAAAAATGGTGATAATTTATTTTGTCAAGCTATATTCAATAACTCTACAACTATCAAGTTATATATTTATCAGACAGCATGAAGAACAGTAAATTAGATGTTCTTGTATACTCAGTAATTTTTCTTTAAAAAGTGACCTTACCTGTCTTCAATTGTTCTGCTAGAGGGGTAGAATACTTTGAATGAAAAGCCACTTCTTGGAAAAGATCCCTGGTATTTAAGAAAAATAGTATAGGAAATTTTTTTATCCATGTCATCTTCTTGAATATATGTCTTTTCTTTAGGTATAATTTTAAAATACACACTTAACATCTCTAAATATAATTTCAAATACAGCATGCAATACTCTTTATTGGTGAAAATTGATATGGCAGAAGTAGTCATTACAAATACAATTTTGTTCTTTTATTTTGTGTCTACAAGAAACATTTTTAGCCTATCTTAAAACATTGTTTTTAATCACAGAAGATGCTACTATGCTTCATAATGCTGCTATTATGAGCAGCAACAACAAAAAAGGACAACAAATACTATCTGGAGAATTTGTTAGTCTGGGATTTGAGAAGCTTTGTTAGTTCTAATATATTTTGCTTGTTAGAAACATGTTTTCATCATTGTTTGAGGATAGAAAAATATAAGCAAGCTCTTACCGGATTTATACAAAGGCAATCACTGTTTGTTACAGTGAATGGGTCATATTTGTCAGCAAAAACAATTAGATCTGGCAAAGGATAGGTTCTTAAGGTGTAGTCATAGGCCCAATAGACAGGGCTGACATTAAGAGGCAATGGAGTCAGATGTCCTTGTGATAAAATAGTTTTTACAAACTGAAAGATGAAAAACAGTGCTGTTAAATTACATATAAAGGTAAACTGATGTAATTCTTTCCAAACATAGAACCCCCTCAGCTCAGCATGAATTATTGCAAAATAAATAACTACAGATTTCAAAAATGATTTTGTCCTGTTTGTTGGTCAGTAAAATATGTTTGTTAACAGACCTGATTGATTTACCAGATTATGGAACCAGATCTAAGATTTGTTTCAATTCCCTTAATTTTGAAGGAACTTGAGAACATTATTCTGAGCAATATTGTGAGATTCCCTTAAAATTACGCCTTCTAAAGCAGAGTGTTCACCATGCAGAGCTGGTGAATAGCTGCAGAATATTTCAATGAACCATTTTTTGCTGGGAAGATTATTCTCCGTTTTAGTTACCTTAATCCATATTATCTTTTAATATAGTTATTCCACTAAGTTACACGCTTCATTCTGTCTCTAATTTTCTCTGCATTGTTTCCTGTACAAAATCTTTGTAAACTTGTTTGATGTTATCTGCTTAAACTGTAACTAAATCAACAAGAATTTCAAGCAAGGGAAATAACTTACTCCTATACTTCCTTCAATTTCTTAGCCAATTAAAATCCCTCAACCCACACTTTAATTCAAAATATTGAATGCTTTTTTGATCTTACATGATTAGGAACATCCAAACTACTGTTAGGGAAACGGACACAGTTACGGCACATCTTGTTTACCAAGTCTTCCCGAAAGATTATTATTTCCTGTGTACAGTACTGGACTCTGAAAGTAACAAATGCAACTTTTATCTCTTCTGAGGGATCACCAATAACCAAAGAGAATTTACCATTAAGTCAAATATGCCAGCAGCTCTGCCCCAAATTTTTATATAATTTGTTGCAAAGAAATAGATAAGGGGTCTCTATGTACCTGCATCCTCATAAATACTTCAAGATTACATTGTTGAACTCCTAAATTACCTAATGTACCCTCAAATAGCAGTTTCAGCTCATTTTTTGTAGTTTGGGAGGGGGGATATGGAAGTGGACGGAGGATTTCTGGAAATCAGCATTTGGCAACAAACATAACTCACATTTCCACTAAAAAGTGTTTAGGGGCTCTTATTAATAGGTTAGGGATAACATAAGGCTAAGGATCAAAAACATGTGGCTTTCAAAGGCCTCTTACCCTCTAAATGGGATAAAATAATTGTAACCTGACCGTTCTGGTGATGGATCACCAGATTGCTTCCAGTGGTCATCTGGAGGATCAGAAGATAATTTTACTCCGTAGCTAAGTTTGCTATAGAGCAAAATGTCAACTATCATGGAATGCGAGTGTTTTTATAATATCACTAAAATAAATAAATAAAATAGGAACACATTGGCGACCATTTATTCTAATCCGGTGCAGAAATCCACTATTATTAAATGGCCATATGAGGGACACATACCTGCAAGGATTTGTTGTGAAAACTGAAAATGGCACCTGTTGTCTGAATTCTTCAGTAATATTTTCGGTAAGTGGTGGCCTAAAAAAAGTATATGTGCATAAATACATACCGGTACATACGAATGAAAAACACTACAGATTCTCAAACCATCCTTCAATGACATAAACTTGTTATAGATATTACGTCAAAAATGTACCTTGGTAAAATGGAGCCTGGACCAGGGTCTTCAGAACCAGGAACAAATACAAATCGACTTCTACAAATAATGAATGAATACATTTGATTTAGTATTACTGGTGGGTATAAAATGAAATGTTCATTAAAATTTAGTGTAATGTTATTAAAGATAATTAGGGTTTAAGAAGCTGGGGCAAGTAATACTGTTTCCCCGAAAATATAACATGTCCTGAAAATAAGGCCAAGCCTGATTTTTGGGGTGGGCATAAATATACGTCCTCCCTCAAAAATAAGTCCTAGTGAAGGGGTGGCTGTGGCCAGCACAGGAGGCAGCCCTTCCCTGGTCACCTCAAGGTTGCTGGGCCCCTTAACCACAGTCCGCTGATCAGCTGATCAAGCAAGAACCAGGAATTCTGTCTCTCCGGGCACCTGGAGATACTCTGCCCACAGCACTAGGCAACCTTGCAGCTGAGGACCCCTCTGTTCCGCAGCTCACCTTGTGACTATGGAGCAAGTGGCGACCATGGCTTGCACTCTGCGGGTGTTGCTTAGGCTCCTGCTACCAGGCAGAAAGCCATGTGGCCTGCTGGAATCGCCCCGCCCCAATCCAGCTGCTGCTGCTGCTTGAGAAAAGGACAGGCGATTGTGGGAAGCGTGTGCTTACAATAGAAGCAAAGCGCAGCCTGTCCCGTTCAAGTGATCAAATGTCTGTGTGTGTGTGAGAGAGAGAAAGAGAAATGACGGAGGGGAGTAACAAGAATTGCAGGCAACGCTGTTTGAAAGAGTTTCCTCTCCGCCGTTTCTCTTTCTCTCTCTCTCTGTCACACACACACTTAATGAAAACGGCAGAGGGCAGGCGTCAGACAGTATCTCCAGGCTCTCGGAGAGACAAAATTCCTGGCTTCGCTCAAGCAGCTGATCGGCAGGCTGTGGTTAAGGAGCTGAACCATGAGGTGAAGTGATCGCACTGCCGCCTCCTGCACCGTAAAAAAAAAGACCCCCAAAAATAAGGCCAAGTGCTTATTTCGGTGGTCAAAAGAAAATAAGACCCTATCTTATTTTCGGGAAAACACGGTAGACATATTTAAGTATACGGACATAGAGAAAGTAATTTTAAAAGAGGAAATAATACTATTATTTTAAAAAATGAATGGTGATTTGGGGAAGGATCTATAACATTCTGTGGGAACAAAATAGAATAATAAAGGAAATGACTACTATCACTACAACATCACTGAGAGCAGGGAAGAAAGCAACTTCTAACCCCACAGTAGTGATGGTATCCCCTTCCACTCAACGAACAATAGAAGAGGTGCTGAATATTAAGAAAGCAAGTAGCACATCAGTGGTACAAACAATGCAAAGCACACTAGTAATGATCCAGGACACCCTGGTGAAATTACAGGAAGCAATATCAAAAAAACATATGGAGTTAAAAACAGATATACAGAATTTAGACAATAAGATTGGCTCGATCCAAGAGACAATTCAAAAAAACAAACAACAAATAAAATTGGTGGAAATAAAGACAGAACAAACGGAGAAAATGGATGGACCAAAAAATGTCAACAGTTAACAAAGATTTAGAAAACTCCTTGATACATCTGGAGATGGACCGATCAATCTTCTATCTGAGATTCCAAAATATGATCAAATCAGAGATAATGGTGGAAATGATAGCCAAACTAGGACACAAAGAGCCACAAAAAACAAGTAAAAACTAAGAACCCTTAGGGAAATAGAAGAATGCAGAAAGAAATTAAATTAATCAATAAATGTGAAAGGATTAAATGATGCAGGGAAAAGGGAAAAATATTTATGAAATTAGTCAAGCAAATTGCAGATATTTTATGTCTCCAAGAAGCCCATGTCAAAGAACAAGATCAAAAATACTTATAATATAAAAAACTGAGTGAACTCTACACATCTTTAGCAGGGAAGAAAAAACCAGGGGTAGCAATATATACCAAAAAAGAAATAAAAACTATCCAAATTTATGCAGACCCCAAAGGAAAGTTATTAATGCTTGAAACTAAGGCAGGCAAAATTAAAATGCTTTTAGTAAATATTTATGCCCCCAATAAAAATCAAAAAGAATTCTACAAGAAAACCCATGAAAAGATTATAAAAACAAAATGTATGTATAGTGGGGGACTATAATGGAATAGTGGACATTAAGAAAGATTACAATAATGATAAGAAAAAACAAAGAAAAAGATCTATATTACCAAAAGCATTCTTCGAAATGGTTGAAGAACTGAACCTGATTGATGTGTGGAGAGTATTAAACCCAATAAAGAAACAGTTTACATTTTATTCAAGCGCACATAAGTCATATTCAAGAATAGACATGGTATGGGCAAACAAAGAACTAAGTAAAGAAATGGAAAAGGTTGAGATCCCCCCGAATACATAGGCAGACCATAATCCCTTGATTATAACATGGAGGCCAAAAAAGGAGAAATAAGAGATGGACATTAAATCCACAAATACTGCAGGATAATGAGTACCCACAAATGATGGTAAAAGAGTTAACCCTATTCTTAGAGGAGAATAAAAAGCAACCC